>BQKZ01000671.1:124239-138571 GCA_036244855.1 Temnopleurus reevesii
ATCATCACCATCATCATCACCATCATTATCATCATCATTATCATCACCATCATCACCATCATCATCACCATCATCACCATCATCATCACCATCATCATCACCATCATCATCATCATCACCATCACCATCACCATCACCATCATCATCAATGCATTTGGGGCTTTCCTTGTGTATATAGACTGTATTACAGTTTATGACTAAGCCATGTGACTTAATCTGTCATATTTCGTTTTTTTTCTTTCTCCCCATATTCTAGGGTGTGTCCAACTTTGTTCACTTCAAGTTCGGTCATCTGGTTCACAAAGACTGGATGACGATGTATGACATGGCCAAGATGTTCCTGCATTGTATGAACCATTGGAAGTTAGAGACCCCCACAGCTAGGAAGCAGAGGGCTCAGGCAGATGAGGCTGGAGCTTACAAGGTTACCTACACAAGGTCAGTTCACTAAAGACAATTTTATGATAAATGATTTTATAAATTGATTGATGAAAACCGATTATGAATAAATACTGATCGGCTGAATAAAAGTGGATAAAAGGGGTACTAGTAATAAAGCATCATCCAAGAAGAACTGGGCCGTATTGCAAAAAAAGTTATATTTAAACATAATTCACGAGATTAAATGCAAGTCCTAAATACATGCTCCTGATTGAATGAAAATTGGGTTGTGCTTAATTTCAAACTTGTGTTTAAATGCAACTTTTTATACAATAGGGCCCAGTTCTATTAAAGAGCTACGTGTTTAATGCACAGCTCAAAAATCTGATTGCCTATCAAGAAATCCAGGTGATAATAAATTATTCATTCTTGCGAAAGTTGAATCTTTAAGAGTAAGAAAATCTGAAAAATTGCATTAATCTTGAGAAAATTCAACTTCTGTAGAGCAAAAGACAATTAAAGAAAACAATAACAATAGAATACAAAGATGATTTTTACCATACAAATAGAATACAAAGAGGATTCGATAAAACTTTTAACTTGGTCAATGGCATACTAAACTTTTTCAAGTTTGAGTCTTTTCAATTTTGACTTTTTTCATTTCAAATTTTTAAACATTTCTTTTCTCATAGATGGCTCTGTTATTGCCACGTGCCATCCTTTTGTGACAGCCTCCAACATCATGAACCAACGGACATCTTCGGTCGGACGTTGCTCAAGACAGTCTTCCCTGCGATGAGGCGACAGGTCTTAGATATGCTGCGATCGGAGAAGGATAACATGCCTGCGGAGAAGCGAAATCTAGTACTCACACACTTCCCAAGGTAAATCCTTAGTGGCTTATCCAGTATTTTATATGAGAGTTGGGGGGGGGGAGGGGAGGGGAGGCAGGATTTCTTTGTTTGGATGTGGCTAAAGACGGTCCTCCTTGCAATGAGGCGACAAATCTTAGATATGCAACTTTAGATCCGAGAAGGATAACATGCCAGCCTTGAAGTGCTATCTAGTATTCATGCACTTCCTGAGGTAAATTCAGATTAGCATATCCAATATTTGATAAGGCAGAAAAAGTACAGGTCGGGCCATTTTCAGAGTGTCGGTCGGTTAAGGATATGCTTTGTTCAGAGAGGGATAATATGCCTTCGGAGAAGTTTTATTTGAATGGGTTTCAGATTCAAATTTCAGTTTAAATTTTCTTTGAAGATTCCTGTCGATGTTGGAAGAGGAGGCATACAACAGCAGCTCACCCATATGGGATCCAGAGTTCACCCCCGTCCAGGGAGCCGCACCCCTTCCTTCATCAGAAGACGCCCCTGAGCTGGAGGACCAGTCAGATCCATCCTCGGCTCTTGGTCGCATAACCGTCACGACAACCTCCTCTGCAGCGCCCTCTATGGCTGATGGGCATACAACCTTTAACCTCAGTCCGGGGCTGGTGAATGTGAGGAGAGCTGCAAGGTTGAGTGCTCTGGCTGCATCGCACTGTGAGTACTTGCAGAGATGCCAACTGTTACAGAATATGCATAAAATTATAGAATCATAAAATATGAACAACCTAGCAGCTGAACTATATATTTCTTCATGAGAAAAAAAAGCATCACAAGAATACCAAAATACATTATCTCCTGAGAAAATATTTGGCTCTGTTGATAGCTGATTTAAATTTTGATTTTTATCATGCATATTCTTGAATGATTTATCTTCGTTTATGATGATAATACATGTTCAGGCAATTTATAAATTGCATGGAGCATCTCTGCTTAGTTCTCAAGGTACCTTTTATTATCACTAGAAATTGGGCATTGAATCAATACAGTCAAACCTCGTTATAAAGAGCACTGATATAACGAGCTCTCGTTATAACAAAGTAATTTTCCTGGTCCCATCTCTTTGTATTATATTGTATTTTGATCCAGATATAACAAGGTTTCAATATAAAGAGGTAATTCCTCTGGTCCCAACGACCTCGTTATAACGAGGTGAGACTGTATTGAAGTTTGAAATAGTCACCACAGATTGCTGCCCATCAACAATTGTGGGGAAACAATTCCCTTTTTTTGCTAGTCATAGAAAATTCAATGAAGTTGAATAAAAAGTTTTATTATAGGAATTTTTATTTCTCCAGAGTGCAAAAATGTTAGGTATATGTAGCTAACCTCTTTTGTATGCAAGGACAATCTTTAGTAGTTAAGATTAGTTCATGTTGAAAGTGAAGTAATAATCATGTAATATTGAAATTTCATTGTTAGAAATCCATTACAGTAATAAAAACAAAACCGTAAATTTTCTCTTCTTAAAATGATGGAATCCTGATAACATTTTGTGAACTTGGAAACTTCCAGTTTTTAAAAGAACAAATGATTTTTTCTTGACCTTTCTCTCAACCCACTTGTTTAGATGTGGGCAATAGATTTCTATTAAATTAATAAATTGCCATTTCTGTTTTTATTTTTGTTTGTAGCGAGTGATAAAAGGAAATTGGATGAGCTCCCTACAGAAGAAGAATTGAAAAGGCAGAGACTAGAAGGTGAGAAAGATGGATTTAAATTACATTGTGGAATAACTATTTTTTAAAACCTGTTTCGGAATTTAAAGTTGAGTAATGTAAAAGCCAATATTTCAGGTAAAATAAATTATTGGCTTATTCTATGAGTTTGAGACATATTTACACATTAGCAGGTTGTTATTTTCAAATCTATGGGCATCATACTGAGTGAAAACTTTAGCAAATTCATGGTCGCAAAATTAATGACAATAAAACATCATTAAAAATTTCCGCTTATATCGTATACTGCGTTGTATTTCAGGATAATCTTAAGTACATTTTTTAATGGAATTTTTTAAATGAAATTGTAATGGCAATCATTCATTCTGTCTGAACACAGCCAATCTTAAAAAGAAGATGATTTTTTTTTTTGCATTTACATAGACAAGCAATAGACATATTTTTAAGGTTAACAATTTATTAAATTACCTCATTCTATTATTATTTTTTCCTCCAGAGGATATTCCTGATAACATTCTGAGTGAGGTTCTATCAACTGTTACAGATCCTGCTGCCATGGTTGGTCCAGAGGTGAGTTAATCAAAGAGATGTCAAAGATTTGATTCAATTTTTGTGCTTCTTTAATAGAGATGTTTAAATTTTCCTTGTGCTGTGGAAGTTGTTTGCGAAAAGTGGAATGCTGCATTTATACCAAGAATCAGATCTATTATTGAAATGGATATTAATTTTCAAGTACTTCTTAATATAATTCATGAAGTGATTGTGGATGCCAGATAAGATTGACAGTTCTTTATTAGCTGCTTTAGAAAACAAATCACTGGCAAACTCAGGAACTGAATTCATCACCAAATTGTAATAAGACAGGTGATATAACACTGGAATAGCAGGCCTGATTCCATATAACAGTAGTAGCTACTGCATTGATTTTAGATCATGACTGGGCGTTGTGACGTGCACTAGTAATCTAGGATGGTTCCTGCGTGATGATGTTAAAGGTATGTTCTTCTTTCTTTCTTCTTATTCTGGCATACAGATTAAAATTTGAATGAAAAATGTTGGAAAACCCAATTTTTCTTCCTCTGCCTTCTCCATCAAGCAATAAATGGCACAATATTTCTTAATGGAGCTACCTCTGACATAATATTAGAATAGTATGAATTCATTTATTGGTACGAGTACTTTTCACTTATTCAAGATCATATTGTTGTTTTAGGGTAACTTATTTGCTGCCCATTCCGCTCGTGATGAGGCAGCGAGGAACGAGGAGAGACGAGGCGTGATAGAGTTCCATGTCATTGGCAATTCAGTGACAAGGAAACCATCAAGACAGACTCTGATATGGCTGGTGGGTCTACAGAACGTCTTCTCACATCAACTGCCAAGGATGCCTAAGGAATATATTACCAGACTGGTCTTCGATACGTAAGTAATATTGAATTGATTTCAGATATTTGGGTAATTGTAGCAGTAATTGTGGTCGTTACAGGATGGCGTTGCTATGGTATTGATGATGATGAGAATGAAAATGAAATAAAATTATAAGGATTATCATGATCATGAATATGACGAGAGGAGGAAAAGGGTGATGATGATGCTTGTCTTCGATTGTCTTTGATAATGGTGGTAGTGATGATGATTTTTAAGGAAGGTTATTAACATTGATGATTGTGGTGATGATGGTGCTTGTAGTGATGATAATTCTGCTGGTGATGATAAGGGTAACAGTAGTTTTGGTCAAAGTGCTGGTGGTTGCGATGATGACGATGATGATTGATAGAGGATCTAAGTTTGCTAATGATGATTATGGTTCTCTGATTCAGTTGCTCAAGTTGTTAATACTTCTGACAATGATACTGGTATTTATCAAGATTTTTTAAATCATGATTTATTATGTTAGTTCATTTGTCAGAGTAGTGTTTGAATAGATAATATTTAATGTGTTAATGATATTGAAAGTTTGAAATGTTTGTGACATGAACTAGGTTTTGGGTCTCCAGTTTGCATGCCATCCCATGCCATGTTGAATAAAATACCCTGTTTATATATAAAAATCACTTATTATTCAATTGCAGAAAGCACAAGACACTGGCACTGGTGAAAGAGAATAGAGTGATAGGTGGAGTTTGTTTCAGGATGTTCCCGACCCAAGGATTCACAGAGATTGTATTTTGTGCTGTTACCTCAAACGAGCAAGTCAAGGTTTGTAGTATCAAGATATTCATAGAACAAAACTATTTGAATCTACTGATTTAATTCAGATATCTGTAAGCTGTTGCACTGATCTTGCACAGTCTTTGACAAGCGAATGAAAAGAATAATCAATACGGTGCCTCATAATGTTATGGGGAAAAATTTATTGAGACTTAGCTGTAATTAGCCGTAAATCAGTTTCAATTTGAAAGGGTGTGTTCCGATTTGTGTTCCGATTTGTGTTCTTTACAAAAGATATTGTATGCATTTAAGGACTTTGATTGGCACTTGTTAATGAACAATTTGCTGTCAATGACATTAAAACTTCTTTGCAATAACTGTACCTTAGGTCAGTACAGTGTTATTATTGTCATTTTTACAGGGATATGGAACCCACTTGATGAATCATCTGAAGGACTATCATGTCAAGCATGGTGTTCTTCACTTCCTCACGTTTGCGGATGAGTTTGCTATCGGCTACTTCAAGAAACAGGTAAAAATATATGATGGCGATGATGATGATGATGATGATGATTTTGTGTAGATAATCAATTTTCAATACTGTAAATCGATGGGATACATATTTTTGTAAGAGCGCTATATAGATGCCAAAATTATTATTATTATTATTATGATGATGATGATAATGATGATGATGGTAGTGGTGGTGGTGGTGGTAGTGGTGGCGATGATAATGATAGTGATGGTGCTGTTGATGATGATGATGATGATGATAATGATGATGATGGTGAAACGATGATGATGATGATGATGATGATGATAGTGATGATGATGAGGATGATTATGATGATGATGATGATGTTGATGGTGATCATGATGATAATTTTATGATGATGATGATGATAAGAAAGGAGAAGATGGTGACTATGTTGTAAATATTCCGGTACGGAAATGATCACGTTTAATAACATTTGTGATCATCAATAAATCAATAAGCAATGAAATTTAACACCTGAAAATACCTCATGTTACTAAAAGATCTAGTGGAAAAGACACAACTTTTATTTTTCGAACACACAATCCCCATACTTACGTCCATTAACCAAGTTGACATCTTTCTCTGTAGGGTTTTTCTAAGGACATCAAGATGCCTAAATCAAGCTACGCTGGCTACATCAAGGACTATGAGGGCGCTACACTCATGGGATGCCAACTCAACCCTCGGATACCTCACACAGAGTTCTCCCTCATCATCCACAGACAGAAGAAGGTAAGGTGCAGACACTGTGAGCAGAAGGGACAAAGGCTTTGTGACCAAGTAAACAGCTTTATTCAAGTCTTCATGCAAGCTATATACACACACAAAAAAGAAAAGTCCCTTTTTCTTATTCTACTGAAATATGTCATACATAGTTGAATAGTTACACGGTAGGGTACTTTCTTTTGTATGTATCGAGCAATTGTGAATGCCTGAATGATGTTGTTTACTATGTCCAAATTCCCTGTCCCGTGTGCTCTAATTGAGACATACCCCCGGAATGTGAACTTGTACAAATCAGTTTTTATTCTTACTGTAGATTATTTCAATTGTCAGTTAATGTAAATTTCTTTCTTTGTTTACTGTAGTTGTTCCTGTTACACAGAATATCCACTTACACTAATGTACATCAGCTTGTATACCAGTGGATCTCGAATAAGGAATTTTAATAACGGCTATCAATTCTTAAATGCTTTGCATCATGCAATAAAGCAAATGTCTTTGGTAGGACCTGCCTAAAACCCATGACCTGTGGTGCATGAGCCGGATGCTCTAACCCAGCTGATCTAACCACTAGGCCAAACATTATATCAAAGCTTAAGAAATTCTGTTTTTTTTTATTCAATCCACTTTGCATTAGAATAAATTGTTGCTTCGCTCTTTTTTGTAAGTAAACAACTTGACTTTTTTGTAGATTGTGAAGAAGCTGATTGAGGTGAAGCAGCAAGAAGAGCGAAAGGTGTACCCTGGTCTGACATGCTTCAAAGAGGGTGTCAGACAGATACCCATGGAAAGCATCCCAGGATTAGGTGAGAAAAGACTTCTCAAACAAGTGATGATGATGATGATGATGATGATGATGATGATGATGATGATGATGATGATGATGATGATGATGATGATGATGATGATGATGTAAATGATGGTGATGATGATGATGATTATGATGATGAAGGTGATGCTGATGCTGCTGCTGATGATGATAATGATTATGATGTTGATGATGATAACAGTGATAATGTTGTTGATGATGATGATTTATTTATTTATTTATTTATTTCTGATATTTATACGGGTCCTGTTTGCAAACAACAATACAAATATAACAATATATACAAATATACAAATGTACATACAATATCCCTATAGGCTACTATAGGCTAATAAAATCGAATACTAATTAGCATTGAAAACTGTTAAATGCAGTGAGAGTGACTGTTGTGATTATAATGATTATGATGTTCAAAACATCATAATCGGGTGTTTATGGCACTGGTATATGCGGGCGCAAATTTTCATTGTATTTGTCAATCTTTCAGTTGAATCTGGGTGGAGACCGGTCAGAGAAAAGCCCAAGACTACACCATTGACTGAAGAACAGGTTCAATCAGCATTCAAGACAGTGCTCACAGCTGTAAAGGTTGGTTGATGTTTCATTATCATGTTTTAATATTGTAGAGTAGTGTAGCATCAGCCTCATGGATATTCCAGGAGACTAAAAAGCTGAATTCAGAAAAAAAGGTTAAATTTCTAAATATATATGCTTGAAATTCTTAGTTTACATTTATTCAATATTGACAAGGTTTTGTTGCAACTATCTTTTCTGTACAAGTTTGTGTTCGAGAGTGACAATTTGTTTTCTGTTGAGATTTCTAAATACTTGATGTGAAGAACGGTATGAAATTATTATGGAATTAGGAGACTTCATGAAGTTAGAATTAGAGGATTTGCTTTTTTAAATGCTGGGAACCCTGGTTTGTGAAGAGTAGGGGGAAAGGAGAAATAAAAATTGAGTTTGGAGGGAAAACAACAAACCATATTTTTAAGATTGGCAGCAAAATCTGGTGAGATATTTTATATTTTGTTCCCAGACATGACTTTGCTCTGCCAGAGACAGTCTGAATTTACAAGCTGTGATATGTTTAAATTCAATCTTGTAACACATTTTTTTCACAGTGCCAGGGCATTCCATCATACTATAATTTTGTGTGCAACCCTACCATGGGCCACTGGAGACAAATACACAAGTTTATTTGTAATGTTCTGTTTTGTTTTGCTAAAGAATCACAACAGCGCATGGCCTTTCCTGAAGCCTGTAGAGAAGAATGAAGCACCAGACTACTATGAACATATCAAGTATCCTATGGGTGAGTCTATACTGTGTTCTCAGAGATGCAAACTGTTTCAGAATAGGCGTGATAGAAAGTAAGGCATGATAGAAAGTCAAGCATGAATCACCTGGCAGCTGAGCTATATCATGTAGGTACTGGTATTGTTCTCATGCTCTTTCTCAGTCTTGAGAAAACATTTGGTTCAAGTACAGGTAACCTCATGCATATTTGAACAGTTTGCATCTCGTAATATGCTGAACCCCAACCATTCTGAATTCAGATAATTTTTGCATATATTTTTAGAATTGTACAATACATCATGATAATTGTACTTTACGAGTCTTGTATTGTATTTATGTGACAGCATTGTGTTCAATATAAAGATGGAAGAACAAATAAATATCCAGCAACCTTTACCTACTATATTTTTTTCAGTGAAGTGTTTCAATTAAAGACTTCTTTTTTTGGGGTAGTTGAACGTTATTGAAATCTTTGAGTTACCTTATTTAATAATTTTGCTACAAATCTGATAAAAGACAGTGTATCTGTTTATTGAATTTCGGTGAAAATCAGTATGTAACAAACTTTATGTATATTTGTCTCTCTTACAGATTTGAAAACCATGACCGAGCGGTTCAAGGGGAAGTACTACAGTTCTCGTAAACTCTTCATTGCCGACATGCAAAGGATATTCAGTAACTGTAGAGCGTACAATGCAGCTGACACAGAATATGTACGGTGTGCCAACACACTGGAACGCTTCTTCCTCAATAAGATCAAAGAACTTGGGATTGTGGAAAAATAAAGACTGGAGAAAATCAGAATGAACTGCCATGATATTTAAAACCAAGTGGAGAGGATNTAAAATCGAATACTAATTAGCATTGAAAACTGTTAAATGCAGTGAGAGTGACTGTTGTGATTATAATGATTATGATGTTCAAAACATCATAATCGGGTGTTTATGGCACTGGTATATGCGGGCGCAAATTTTCATTGTATTTGTCAATCTTTCAGTTGAATCTGGGTGGAGACCGGTCAGAGAAAAGCCCAAGACTACACCATTGACTGAAGAACAGGTTCAATCAGCATTCAAGACAGTGCTCACAGCTGTAAAGGTTGGTTGATGTTTCATTATCATGTTTTAATATTGTAGAGTAGTGTAGCATCAGCCTCATGGATATTCCAGGAGACTAAAAAGCTGAATTCAGAAAAAAAGGTTAAATTTCTAAATATATATGCTTGAAATTCTTAGTTTACATTTATTCAATATTGACAAGGTTTTGTTGCAACTATCTTTTCTGTACAAGTTTGTGTTCGAGAGTGACAATTTGTTTTCTGTTGAGATTTCTAAATACTTGATGTGAAGAACGGTATGAAATTATTATGGAATTAGGAGACTTCATGAAGTTAGAATTAGAGGATTTGCTTTTTTAAATGCTGGGAACCCTGGTTTGTGAAGAGTAGGGGGAAAGGAGAAATAAAAATTGAGTTTGGAGGGAAAACAACAAACCATATTTTTAAGATTGGCAGCAAAATCTGGTGAGATATTTTATATTTTGTTCCCAGACATGACTTTGCTCTGCCAGAGACAGTCTGAATTTACAAGCTGTGATATGTTTAAATTCAATCTTGTAACACATTTTTTTCACAGTGCCAGGGCATTCCATCATACTATAATTTTGTGTGCAACCCTACCATGGGCCACTGGAGACAAATACACAAGTTTATTTGTAATGTTCTGTTTTGTTTTGCTATAGAATCACAACAGCGCATGGCCTTTCCTGAAGCCTGTAGAGAAGAATGAAGCACCAGACTACTATGAACATATCAAGTATCCTATGGGTGAGTCTATACTGTGTTCTCAGAGATGCAAACTGTTTCAGAATAGGCGTGATAGAAAGTAAGGCATGATAGAAAGTCAAGCATGAATCACCTGGCAGCTGAGCTATATCATGTAGGTACTGGTATTGTTCTCATGCTCTTTCTCAGTCTTGAGAAAACATTTGGTTCAAGTACAGGTAACCTCATGCATATTTGAACAGTTTGCATCTCGTAATATGCTGAACCCCAACCATTCTGAATTCAGATAATTTTTGCATATATTTTTAGAATTGTACAATACATCATGATAATTGTACTTTACGAGTCTTGTATTGTATTTATGTGACAGCATTGTGTTCAATGTAAAGATGGGAGAACAAATAAATACCCAGCAACCTTTACCTACTATATTTTTTTCAGTGAAGTGTTTCAATTAAAGACTTCTTTTTTTGGGGTAGTTGAACGTTATTGAAATCTTTGAGTTACCTTATTTAATAATTTTGCTACAAATCTGATAAAAGACAGTGTATCTGTTTATTGAATTTCGGTGAAAATCAGTATGTAACAAACTTTATGTATATTTGTCTCTCTTACAGATTTGAAAACCATGACCGAGCGGTTCAAGGGGAAGTACTACAGTTCTCGTAAACTCTTCATTGCCGACATGCAAAGGATATTCAGTAACTGTAGAGCGTACAATGCAGCTGACACAGAATATGTACGGTGTGCCAACACACTGGAACGCTTCTTCCTCAATAAGATCAAAGAACTTGGGATTGTGGAAAAATAAAGACTGGAGAAAATCAGAATGAACTGCCATGATATTTAAAACCAAGTGGAGAGGATATTTGGACACTTTGTTAGGAACTTTTCAGCAGCAATAAGTTTGTCAAACAAACAATGAAAACTAAGTTATCTGTCATGATTGATATTTGGTCATCACTTGTCTGTTCTGATATATCAAACACCAGTGAGAGCCAACTACCATTGACCAATCCGAGATCTCTTTTGGTACCGTCTACCACAGCTCGGTTCTTGAATCAGTGTGAATGCATCGCTTACACTCCCATTCTGCAGAACTATCAGTGTAGCCAATGTGAATGTTTGCATTACACCCTCTATGATGTTAGATCATCAACATATATGTGATAACTACCGCGTAATGTGGATCGCCCTAAATTGAACAAGAGATATTCTTGGGGTGGAGGCAAATCAAGAGGTTTTTTGGTACATGCCCAATGGTGCAAACACAGGTTATATCAATTGGCACTCGCATCATTGATGGTATAACTCTGCGCAAATCATGTTCTCATAAACCAGTCTACGGTATTGTGTAATCATGAATGTCATTAAATTGAGGAGGAAACCCTGTTGAAATACAACAGTAATGAGAAGAATTGGGGCCTGTAACATAAAAGAGATGCAATTAATCTTGCAATTGATTTCATCTCTTTGGTACACATTTTGCCATAGACTTACGATAAATATTTATTGCAAGTTTAATTGCATCTTTTATGTTACAGGCCCCATGTTTGGTAACAGGGTGGGATGAGTCTGATGGCGTGACTGTCCTAATCTGGTCGCTATATTGTGCCTCACCCCAGCATTAGACAGCAAATGATTCTTTTGAATAGTAGAGTGAAAAATAAATTAGGTGGAACCTGACTAAAACAAGGTTCTTTGGATCAGAGATATATTACCTTCATATTGTTATATCAGGGCCAAAATACAAGAAGAGATGAAGCAAGGAAAATCACCTTGTTACATCAATGCTCTTTATGAAAAAGGTTCCAGTGTATTTGAAACTACAGTGTATGGAAGACAGTGAAACCTCTTTATAATGAGGTCCTTGGGACCATGAAAATTAACTTGTTATATCAGCTTCCTCACTACAGGTATATCAGGGTAAAAAAACAAAGGACTATAAAGAGCTGGGATGAATAAAATCACCTTGTTATAACAGGTATCTCGCTATATCCAACCTCTTTATAACGAGGTTCCGCTGTACTAATATTAGAACGTTATAGTTCAACCTTGTAATAAAGAGGGCAGAGATAGCAAATTCTTGTTATAACAAGGTGATTTTTCTGGGCCCATCTCATTGTATTTTCACCTAGATATAGAATGCAGGGATGCTCGTTGGAATTTAGCGGAGGGCCAGATAAACTTCTAAAATTACGGCCTGAGAATAAATTGCCAGGGGTGGAATGCAGACAGTTTTTTAAGGTAATCGTATGCAAACTTGCAGCCTTGACAATGTAATAAGGTTTCAATATAAAGATAAAATGTCTATGTTCCCAAAGTCTTTGATATATAACAAAGTTTGATTATATTCAATTTATCTGAATAACGCCAACTGATATTTGAAAATGAAAATGTACGGAGATAATCTAAGAAAAATGGTCTATGAAATGCATATCAGCCCACCACCTTTATTTAACCAGTCAGCAGTCCTGTAGAAAGAGTAGGGTTGTGATAAAATATGTTAAACATTTGTGTTTGTGAGATAAAAAAAATAATTTTTATTTGAATAGTACATATTGTTTTTCATAGTGAAAATGCAGGATTTTCTTATTTTTATCTGAATGTGCCTTAAAATTAATTCATAGGTTTCAAGAAAGAAATGACATATTTCACAGTCACAACAGACCTTTATTATTGTTTAGTTTTCTTGCCAAACTATTTTGTTATTGGGTGGCAATAACAGAACAAATGAACCAATGCCATAATTCAAATGATAAATTAATTAAATCTTCTTTAAAATGTACACCTCATGGTTACCCATTATTAATCAGAAGAATTCATCCATCTTAGACTTGTGTGATCAAGTTAATTTATTTGATTTTTTTCCTTACAAGTTCATTGCCAACGTTTCAACTCTATCAATACACATTGTCAGCTCAAATGTCAATATTTTGTAATAATGTGTAAATATTACCAGAGAAGCATTTTTGTATTTTGCAGTCTGTGAGAAGAAGAAAATGACAAGAGAATTCAAGTGTAAATAAATTGTTTTTGTAGAAAACTGAAATCTGATCCAGGTGTTCTTATTTTCCTGCATTTGTTGTTCCAATCTTGTATGGTGATTCAGATGTTTGGGAAACTTTAACAAAGAGAAGCAAAATAAGTAAGATTGCAAAATAATAAGACAGACAGCTCAAAACTTCATTGATTTAAATTCATTGAATACATGGATTAAACGGAATATGAATAAAGAACATCACACAGGCCTACTTACAGTGATGCTAAAAATGATATAATCATTTGAAGTTATAGAATTCATTCTACATTGAAGAATGATGCACAAGACACGAGAATATCCGGACTTTCTGTAATTATTCATCTTTCAATCAACAAAAAAAAGTTAGGATGGGTTCAGATACAATATGATCCAGAGTGCTCTGTTTTGCATGCATTTTAACAAACCTCAACTGCACTCTTACAGCTGAGAGAATCAAAGTACACATTGATCAGAATATGTGAACTCGTGCTTTAGAAGTCATTCAAATGCACAGGAAGACTCATAAGATAGTCCAAATTGCGGGCTTTATGAACTAATCAGCCAAAAATTATTTGAGAAAAATGCACTATTCAAAATAAACGAATTAAAAAAATTTGATACAACACTAACCTTTGATAGTAGCTTTGCTATCAATGGTAAATAAAGTGGAACCTCAATATAACGAGGTCGAATATACCAAGATGTCTGTTATAACAAGGTGATTTTATTGGTCCCAGCTCTTTATAGCTCTTTGTTTTATACCCTGATATAGTGAAGAACCTGATATAACAAAGTAATTTTCATGGTCCCATGGACCTCGTTATAAGGAGGTTTCACTGCACACAACGGTGTGCAACAACCAATCTACATCAAGGGTACTAAAGGATTATCATTTCAGGCAAAGCTCTCATCTATCGCAAGTATTATGCGGCATTTATTGTGCTATGGGGAGAATAATAAAACCTGTTTTTCAAGTCCAATATATAAAATGCTTTATATAATGTATGGCATAGCCAATGAAATTCATTTTATATAGTAAA
>BQKZ01000672.1:17220-33124 GCA_036244855.1 Temnopleurus reevesii
TATTGATCAGTCTAACTCTCAGCTGTGTAATGAATGGTAACAAACAAAAGATGAGGTCACAAACGCCCACACGTAATTCATTCATTATTTTCTCATTTTTATTTCCAAAATCTTGTCCATTCATCAAATTACACGCTATTATTGAAACTGCACAAAACATGAAAACAAGAATGGGAACAGTGGACATTGAGTTACATGGGATAGTTTCTCCTCATTGTAGATACACATTTGCCTTCATCTGTGCTGCTGAAATTAACCCCCCTGATTTATGTTTTATGTCATTAACATTATTTAGCCCGTTTAAATTTGAAGGTAAATAATTATAATCATGGTGTTCACTGCAATTGATCCTCAAACGTATCTGTATACAGTTGATAGTACAAGATTTAAATAGTGTAACTCCAAGGCAGAGAAATGCAAAATTTACTATATTTTCATATTCCCAATAGTACAGATAAAATTGTGTTGTTGAACATATGTTTTCTCCAGCATCTATATATTCGCAGAATAAGTATAATTGTAACCTTTTCCTATAACTGACCTTGTTATTGATATAACCAGCATCTTAATATTGCAATGCAAAGTTGACTGGATATGAGTACCGTATGATTAATATGTAGGGTACATTGTTGAAAGAGGTCATCCCATTGTTTTGTTTGAAAAGGTCATTGTTTTGCTTCACACCGCGCTGTTATAATTATACTCTATACTTGTTATGGGAAAGAATCATCATAAATCACAATATCTGTAATTTATTTGCAAGATTAGCCTCATGGCATGTATTCCAATATGGGATTTAACTTAACCCTGAATAAAATAAGCCATAAATATACCCAAGCTATTAAACAAATTGTCTAAATGAATATGACTGAGACATGGGTTAGGTTAAACATTGCTGTCGGGATGTGGGCCAATGACTACTGAATTCTGTAATTTCTATGTACTATGTGCAAGGATTACTCCATAGTCAATGGGTCATTACACAATCCTTTATTATACCTGTAAAAACATTCAATATATCATTTTCATCCGTTTATGAATTCATGCTCCATTATTTGTTTTAAAAACCTTTTGTTATACAAACATGTTTTTTGTTCAATTTAAAAACTCACACTGGAATCATCAATTTGATTTCGTATTTTTCCATTCATGATAATAAAAAAATGTGCACAATGTAAAAATGTTAGATATGAAAAAAATGAGGAGACCACAGTATAAGAAGACCAAATTCTTCTTAAGGTGCTGCCACTAAGTCTCTTCATTTGACTTGTCTTTCCAAAGAATAGAATTCGCTCTACCTTACCAGTGCTTGGCATTTCTGGATCTATGATAGTCGATNTATTGATCAGTCTAACTCTCAGCTGTGTAATGAATGGTAACAAACAAAAGATGAGGTCACAAACGCCCACACGTAATTCATTCATTATTTTCTCATTTCCATTCCCAACACCTTGTTCATTCGTCAAAATTACATACTATTGTTGACACTATACAAAACATGAAAAAAATATGGGAGCAGTGAAAATCTTGCCACACAGAATAGTTTCTCCTCCTTGTAATGATGATAATAATAAATGCAATTTATATAGTGCACGTATCCACTCTCCGGAGTGCTCAAGGTGCTTTGCATTATTATTACCCTGGCTTTAGCCCAATGTACACCAGCGCACATGGCATTTCAAGGAATAAATATTCCTACCAGGACATTCAGTTGTGCTGCTGAAATATACTTGTCTGTGTTAGAAATCCCCTCTTAATTCATGTGTTATCTCATTGACATTATTTAGCCTGTTTACTCAAGATAAATACTTCTTGCCATGTCTGTTCACTGCTACAGGCTGGGCTACTAAAAGATGCAAATGTTTTAGTGTAAAGGTTGTTCTTGATGATCTCTAAGCTTATCAAAGGCTTGCCCAACATAGCATTAATCAATATATGCAACCCAGATTCCAAGTATTGTCGTTTGTCACCAAAAACGGTTAAGGAATACCACATAAGTATATTCTTATAAAGAAACTTGCATAGAATTTAAATCCATTAGTAAACCAGCCTATTGATCTACTATCATGAATGTGTAAAGTTGATGAAACGCAGTGTAAATGGTGTAACCATATCTAAAACTAAGGGGGTGTTGTTCAAAAGTTTCAATTGATCGCTAGTTGCAGTTGATTGGAATGTGCCTATCAAAATCGTTGTTTCATGCGCGTCTTGTTAAATGCGCATACCGTACACGAATGAAAATGCGCGTTACAATGTGTGGAGTTGCAGTTGATTTGCAGTTGATTTTGAACACTCCATAAGTCAGAGATATGCAAGATGTATTACATTTTCCTATTACCAATAGGTCGGATTAAATTCTATTGTTATATACATATGCTTTCTCTGACATCTATATATTCGCTGTACGCAGAATGAGTATAATCGTAACCTTTTCCTGTGACTGACCATGTTATTGATATGACCAGCATCTTAATATTACAATGCCAAGTTGACTATATATGAATAATGTAGGGCATAGTGTTGAACGAGGTCATCCCATTGTTTTGTTTTAAAAGGTCATTGTTTTGCTACACACCGCGCTGTTATAAATATACAGGAAAGAATCATCATAAATCACAATATCTACAATTTATTTGCAAGATTAGCCTCATGGCATGTATTCTAATATGGGATTTAACTTAACCCTGAATGAATAAGCCATAAATATACCTCAGCTATTAAACAAATTGTCTAAATGAATATGACTGAGACATGGGTTAGGTTAAACATTGCTGTCGGAATGTGGGCCAATGACCACTGAATTCTGTAATTTCCATATACTATGTGCAAGGATTACTCCATAGTTAATGGGTCGTTACACAATCCTTTGTTATGCCTTTAATTACATTCAATATGTCATTCAATATGTCATCCGTTTATGAAATCATGCTCCACTATTTGTTTATAAATGTTTATATACAAATATTGTTGTTGTTTTTTTCAATTGAAAAACTCACTCTCCAGAATCATCAATTGCAATTCATATTTTTCCTTTCATAATAATGAAAAATGATATGTACACAATATAAAAATATTCAATATGAAAAACAATGAGAAGGCAGCAGTGTAAGAAGACCAAATTCTTTTAAGGAGCCACCGCTAAGTCTCTTCATTTGACCTGTCTTTCCAAAGAATAGAATTCGCTCTACCTTACCAGTGCCTCGCATTTCTGGATCTTTGATAGTCGATATGACAGTTCTACTATACAGGAAGGGTGCCCTCTTGAGTTTAGGGCAAGACAGTTTCTATTAGTATCTGTTGCTTGCTTGGTTTTAGAATGAAATTGAGTTTTTACTGAATTCATTGTTCTGTCAGAATGAACAGATCCATGTCAATTCTGAGATGTTGATGTATTGATTCTGAATAATTCACTGTATTCATATTTTGGTTAGAGTCTATGGTTGGCAATAATTTCTCCCACCCAGCATTGGAATTGGAATTTTCTTCCAATTCCATCAACCCCTCTCTATCCTTTTTTTTGGGGGGGGGGGGATGGGAACCATGAAAAATACTGAAATCTATCCATTGCTCTCACACTAAATTTATGTCACCATGTTTTATTATGATGTTGCATTCAGATTTATTTGTTGATTCATTTTAAAGACATTTTATCTGGAATGTCCTTTTTTAATCTATAAATAGCTGTCTTAGAATATATTACCACATCAATTTTGTTCTCTTTCAATCAACCAGGCGACAATCTTATGGTATTAATACGTTACAATCAATATGTTTCTCATTTGAATTCTGAATCTAATCGGTTTTATTTTTCTATTTTTTTTCTTTCATGTATTCTTTTGGACTCTTCTGTTGGAATTGGTGATAAAGGTAAGTAAATATGCTGAATTGCCTATGATATCTTGTTGGCTAATGTGTATGCCCTGCTGTTACATTTTACCTCTCTGTTCATTTTACATCTCTCTCCGTATAAGCCTCAGGCATGAGATAGAGAAAATATGGAAATGAAGAAAGGAGGAAATATCGTTGGTCTTTGACAGAAGGGCACTAGCTTCGTTCATTTTGTACAGTAGTAGCGCCCTTCTGGCACAGACCTAACAATATGATCAGGAGGAAATGATCTTGAAGTGAGAACAAGAGAATAAAGGAAGGGAGGGCATGTGGAAAATTGGTGTGGTAGATAGAAAGAAAGAAAGGGAGGGGCAGACGGAAATGTGGGGGAGGGCAATGATCGAAAGCTAAGATGGCGAAGTGAAATTAACCAAATTTTAGGTGAAAGGAAGAGAAAGACAGAGAGACAGAGAGAGTTAGAGATAGACAGATAGAGAGGGAGAGACAGAGAGAGACAGAGAGAGAGACAGAGATAGACAGAAAGAGAGACAGAGAGAGAGAGACAGAGATAGACAGAAAGAGAGACAGAGAGAGAGAGAGAGAGAGAGCGAGAGTTATAGAGAGGGAGAGACACAGGCAGTGAAACAGAAATGAACTTAGTGAATCAAAAAGGAAGAAGAGAGGACTCAATGGAGACAAGAACGGAAGATGGGAAGAAAACTGAGAGAGGAAAGAGACGAGGTAGATGGAAGTTGCTTTCAAGAGCAATTGCCAGCCGATAAAGACTTGTAAGAGCATGCACAATCGATGCAAACTTCTCGTATGACTGCTGTGGGGGAAGATGCCATTCGATCATCGTCCCATTCCCCGTTTTAGTCCCCCAAAGCAATTAATGCGACGTGCTTGTATCTAATCTCTCGATGATGCGACCAGGCACGCCGGCGGAAAGTCTGTGTGCGAAGTGAGTCGCTGAACTTTACGACAGGCTCTTGCAATGGCCGCTTCTTCAAACGAACCCGCGGGTTGTAGAAATGTCTCGTCAATGCTCTGCAAACAGTAGGGGGGAATTAGCATGTACTGTGCAAAGGTCTTAAAACAAGATTGATCTTTCATGCTTTGGTTAGGTGTTTGCCTTTAGAAGATAAGGTGTGATGATGATATTGCCTCATACTAATTAACATGTTTTCATCAGTATTCTCATCAATACTGTATGTGCAATAACAGTTCTATACATATCCTGATTTATATGTAGTAAGCTGTTGATTAACAATTCAATATTGAACATGAAAAGAACTCTGCCCCCCCCCCCCAAAAAAAAAAAAAAAAAACATAGCAAAAAATCTGCCATGCTGAGCCTCAGAGAGATTTTTTTCACTTACTTACAGTATTCATCCTTTTGAATTTATTTTAAAGTAGCATAAATTCAAGAAATATTGAGAGTTTACTATCAAAAGGTTTGGCTTGCTTCAATTTAAAGTGGGAGAATTCTTTATGGTTCATCAAGTATCATAATCAGAGGAAAAATTTTGTGTAATGTTGGTTGATTTGCAGATGCACGTAATAGGAAAATGAGGAGGATGAAGAAGAGGAGAAGAATTTATCATTATTATACAATAGGCAGGTTTACTTATATATTCAAATTTATGTGCTTTTCTTGCCACTGAACGTAGTTACGTGGTATTCCTTAAACCTTTTGATAACAATAAGACTACAATACTTGGAATCCAGTTTGCATGCATTACTTGTTGCTATGTCGGGCAACCCTCGGGCAAGCTTTAGGGTTGTCAAGTATAACCTTTGTGTTAAAGGTATGCATAAAATTTGCATCTATTAGTAAACCCGTCTATTCCATAAGTAATAGTTCAAGCACTAATTCAATGCTTTGAAATTTTCACAAAGGCAATCAGAGCTTGGGATATCTAGGCAACCAAACAATGCCACCTGATTAAAGCCTGAGGCAACCCTCTGCTATGTTGAAATATTAGCTTTTCTAGTTAGGGCGCACTTTACATCATAATTGCACATTTTTTATTTGTCTGTTTTTGTGATTCACAAGGCTAGATGTTGTGAAGTGATGCAATTTCCGGTTACCATGGCAATCGGGTTTTACATGCTACTTCAATCTCAGCACGTCACATTTTAAGAAATCTAGATAGCTGTTGATTATAATCGCTTCTTTTTGTTATCTGGTGATAAACTGTTACAAAGTGTAATAATTCGAAACAAGTTCTACTAAGTTAGCTATTGCTAAATCTACACTTACTACTACTATTTGTACTGTATCCTTCATATAATAGTTTACTTAATATAAAATGTTTACTGCTTCTACATCTTCTTCTACATCTACTATTTCTACATCTGTTACCTCTCAGTCTACTTCTTTTACATCTATTAATTTTATATCTATCACTTCTATATCTATCACTTCTACATCTACTACTTTTACATATATTACTTCTACATATGCATATTTTACATCTCCTACCTATGCTACTTTTACCTATACTACTTCTACATCTACTACTTGTAGTTCTACTACTTCTACATCTACTACTTAAACATCTTCTACTTTTACTATTTCTACATTTACTACTTCTACGTCTACTCCTTCTATGTCTATTACTTCTTCGTCTACTACTTCTACATCTACTACTTCTACGTCTACCACTTCTACGTCTACTACTTCTACATCTACTACTTCTATGTCTACTACTTCTACGTCTACTACTTCTACATCTCCGATTTCTACGTCTACTACTTCTACGTCTTCTACTTCTACGTCTACTACTTCTACTTCTACTACTTCTACATCTACTACTTCTACTTCTACTATTTCTACGTCTACTATTTCTACGTCTACTACATGTACATCTACCACTTCTACATCTACTACTTCTATATCTATTACTTTACGTCTACTACTTCTACATCTACGACATCTACGTCTCCTACTTCTACGTCTACTACTTCTACGTCTACTACTTCTACGTCTACTACTTCTACATCTACTACTTCTACATCTACTACTTCTATGCCTATGTATGTTCATATACTGCTTCCACGTCTTTTTCTTCTAAAACTAATTCTAACTTTGTTACTTATATGCCCATTACTTCTACATCTACCAATTCTTTATCTTAATACCTCTACATACAAAACTTCTATTTCTTTATTACTTCTACATGACTATTAATATTCATGCTATCTTTGCCTCTCACAGTCTAACTTCTATGCCAACGTTGTTGTTTTTTAGAGAATCCTTAAATTAATGATGGCTGCAATTCATGTAATCATTTTTTCTGTGGCTCCTTCCTATGCTGTCCTCATTTCCCCTTTTTTAGAGCAAAAAAATGTGATTGTTTTTTTTTTGTCCCTCCAAGCTATTGTCTCATGATTTCTATTTGATGATTGAATGTTCTTCTCTCTTTTTGGAAAGTATTCTCTTTCTTTTATCTGAAAGGTAATTAGGTCTGCTATCAGGCCTTTCAATTTCTTCACGGTTCTGTTATTCTCAACTCTTTAGATTTGTGAGGTGAGGGTAAACATGGCCTTATACGATCAACATTGCCGGGATCTCTAAAACTTTCACGTCTTCCCCAGACATCTTAAGATAGCATCTCCTTCCCACCCCAGCTCAATGCAGCCACCAACGGCCCACTTGCACCCGAGGGGCAGCGCTCTATGTCAACCCATAACCGTCTCTCACGAGCATTTGCATAAACACCACGTAAATATTTGGCCTACTTTGAGGAGCGATAAGGGGGCTCCCTCGTCTGCTAAGGCAGGGCCATTGGTGTTGATTTTGGAGGCTAGTCATGTCATTGTAATGTCTCTGGCAAGTGTTCCCTTCCACTTGCAATGTGTGAGTTCATACGTGACAAACGCTTTCAGAAACAAAATTGTTGTGGTAGTAATATGTCATCTGACAACATTGAATAAATTAATGTTAATTAGTATGGGTTTGAAGTTATAGGCTGGTCTTTAACTTCCACCTCTCATGAACATCGCAAACGAGCGAGTTTAGTGGGAACACTTTCCTTTAATCAGTATAACTTGCTATGCTATGGCAGGCAAGCCAGTCATACTGATGGTCATACTGATATTTAAAACAAGATTTGATAATTCACTAATTAAACGACAGCTTTCTATATTATATGTAACATTTCACATCTTCTTAGCTGTTCAGAAAAGTAGACAAAATGGTGGTCTTTTGCCTGAATGCCCTTATCAATTCTGCAAGTATTTTTGTCCCAATCATTTTGAATCATTATTCTATAATCGATATTAATTCATTTTGAAAAAAAAAATATATAAAGTGAATGAAGATTTTTCATAGAGGATATCGCTTAAACTAAAAATATTCATAGCTTTTGTAAATGGACGATCATATTTTGCTCACACTTTGAGAGAAGGATGATGAGAGAATGCTCATCGGATTTCTTTTTCTTCATTCACCGACGAGATAATAATTCCAGGAGAGCATTTCCCTTTAATAAACTGCCTGGATTTATGTTTGTGCTTGCAGACTGAGGTAAAAGATCTCTAGTGCGTGGAGAGGCAGCTGTCTGATCTATGTGTCTATATTTCCCCCATGAAGTCGTTACCTTATAGTAACGAGCATAATTAGTTCTGGCATCAACGTGTTTCGCTTGCTCTGCTCACTGACAGCTAGTAGCTCCTATTTCATCCAATGCTACCACTTATTCATTGAAGGGGCTCCCATGCTATAGCTTCAGTCAATGGTTGAAGTCGGTTATATGACAGTCCCGGAGGATGTTTCACGAAGTTATAAAAGACTCTAAGAACTGAATGAACATGATTCTCATGTTTACTATACTCGCTGTGGTTTTCTATTCTTTCCAGTAATTTCCTTCATACATGGGTGCTGTGAGGCGATTCTGTGATGTCTTGTTTTAGATGGCCAGAAATAAAGATTTAAACTTATTCAGATGTTCATGGCTGTTATTTATCATGGCCCGTAATACGGTTCTTAGAAATGTCCTAATTATGGAGTCAATTATGGAATATTTCTGTATTAGGAAGGTCTAGAATAATATATGTAAAGATGGTCCCATAACTGTCATTAACCATCAATTAACATTGCTTTACTGTTAAAGCAGTATTGAAAAACATTGTAATCATTAATATAGAGGACCTTTCAATTTTTCCTTGAAATATGATTGACAAGTATCACAATAATGAGATACCATTTGAGTAAAAATAGATAAAACAACTTGTACCACTTTCTCAAAACTAATGAATATTTATGTCTGAATGCAAATACCAAACTTGGTCACAAAATTTAAGTTGCACATGACCTGGGTTCTGTTTCATAAAGATGTGCGTAGATCTACGCATGACTCTGCGAACGACTGGTGATCCTTTCTCAGGTGCGATTCAGCGACAGGCGTAATCAACTCCAGAGAAGGGCTACCAGTCATTCATAGATCTACGAACAGCTTCTTGAGACGCAACCCTTTCATCAAGCAGACTCCAAGACTTCAATCTTGGAGTTCCCAGGGTTGCCTGATAACTGACAAAACAGCCTTGTCTGTCACTTGGTATTTCCATTGTCGCCTCAAGTGTTCTTCTATATTTATCCATGCCAAAACTGATTTCGCTGATGACTTTGTTTCATTGGAACTTGCATGAAAGATTTGCATGTATATAGGATTCCCCCCAAGCGCTTTTTATGCAATCAATTGGTCTCGTCCTATGAGTATATTGGGCAAATCTAGTGAAATGGTTCAGAAGTTTACCTCCCAAATTCATTAAGTATTTAGTTATTTAATCATGTATTGTATTATTTAGTTTATAGTTGTTTTGTTTGTATTGTAATGTGTGTATAGTTATTGAATGATTAATTATGTTGATAAAAAGCTATTAAGTACAAATAAACAGTATTATGTGAATATTTTTTGTACAGCTCTTAAAGTAATTAAATATCTGAAACGCGAACTCTCCCAAGACAAATCGTTACGTTTAAGGAAAGGAAAATGTAAAAGCAACTATAAGCAGCCTTTCACAAGTTTTGTCCCTCTTAACCCAGGTGTAAATTTTTGCCTTGCTTGAAACTACTGGCACTGATTCATATGATAAAAATAGATGAATTCAGATTGTGGCAGACTTCCATGTCAGTTTCATGATGAACAGGCAGTGTTCAACGAGATGAAATTCTGTTTTGAGGAAGTCCTGGATATTAGTCCGCAGGAAATGACTGCTGAGGTCAAGCTTTTTTTCAGGTCGCTTTCGGCAAGGTGGAATTGGATGAAAAAATGTGGGGAAAAATGCAAATAGAGGATGGTCTGTAAACTTGAGGTACTTAAAATCCCATTTCATTTTGGAAGGATGTTTGACATTCACTTAACGCAGATGGAATCTTTGTTGAAACAATTAACCCTCTGGATTTTATGGATATTTCAATATGGATTTAAGTATCAGAAAATGTCAAATGAAAGTGAATGATTTTTATAGGAAATTATTCAAATACAAAACTGCATGCATAAGAGGGATTGAAAATCTGTCATTGCTATGGGTTTTAGCAAAATTTCAATATGGATTGAAGTACCAGAAAATGTCAAATGAAAGTGAATGACTTTTATAGGAAATTATTCAAATACACAACTACATGTATAACAGGGATTTCAAAACTGCATAACAGGGATTTCAAAACTGCATAACAGGGATTTCAAAACTGCCAGTTCGTTGGGGCTGCAAACCCACTGTCCCTGCAGCCTCCACTTTTTCAAAAAATGCATATGGGAGTGTGTAACATTCGTCATCGCTATACAGCTTTCACTGCATCACTGGTCACATGAAGTGCTGTGTAATGAATGGTATTTCCCCTTTTTGTTTATTAAATAGAGAACTGATGAATTAGATAAGACAAAAGCAGAGAGGAATAATTCATAGGCAGAGGATATATGAATTTTGCATAATATTGTCGCGTTGAGGCACTTGAAACTAGCACACTTCACGCCAGTGCCACTAGAATTTTTTTGCTCGTGATGATGTACCCCCACCCCAACTTTGTATCTCTTGCTCTCTTGTTCTCTCCCTCTTTCTCTCTTTCTCTCTCATTCTTTCTGTGTCTCTCCACCCCTCTCTCTCTCGAATAACTGCCCCTTCATTCCCCTCAAGATGTTCGTAATGTCTATCTCGTCTTTCTCCCTCTTCCCCTACATCCCCCTCTCTCTCTCTGTTTCTTTCCCCATCCCCTTTTTTCTTTCACCTCAACATTTTATCCAAACAAATCCATCTTTATGAAAATGTTTTCATCTCATATGCTCTCTCCTTCTCTTTTTCTTTTTCCTCCTCTCCGTTCTTCTTCAACTCTACATTTTTGTATATACACAAATCCGACTATTCGAAAATGTTTTCACATACTTCTCTCTCTTTCTCTTTCTTTCTCCGTCTCTCTCTTTCTTTCTTTCTCTCTCCTCCACTCTCTGTTTCCCCTTCTCTCTCCCCCTTTCTTCTTTCGCCTCTACATTCTAGTAAAAGAAATCTGTCTATTTAAAATTGTTTTTGTATACTTGTCTCTCCTCTCTCGCTCTCTCTCTCTCTCTCTCTCTCTCTCTCTCTCTCTCTCTCTCTTTCCGACGATCAATCTTTTCGAGATGAGGATTCGTATCCTCTAGTGCATACTCCCAAGGGAACGTGCGGAGGTTACATGAAATATTGCTCCTTCAGATGAAAATTGAGTTAATCAATTTCCCCTCATTATTTCCTCTAAGATTAAGGCTAAGCACATAACTCATACAAATGTACAATCTCTGCTAAGATTTCAGAATAATAAATCTAGAAATAATAAAAAAAAAAAAAACAAAAAAAAAAAAAAATGTTTAATAGGATTAGCCTAGAATTCAATATGTAGCCTATATATAGACTATAATATGACCTTGGGGCTCATGTTATTCTGAAATGAAAAACTTCATTTTGGAAGAAAACATTTTATCAGACAGGATATCTAAAAGTGGAGTCAATTCAAGGAAATTGTCCAAAGTGCATGCAAACTCAGTATGTAGGGCATTGATGTAAAGAATTGATCATTTTCCCTTGTGATGAAAAATGTGTCTGGAGCTTCCATCTTGCATTGTCTGCTTTGTTTATGAAATTCGCACATGGCTCTATGAGTTTGATGTTTTCACTCAAATGGAAGCGCCATCAAGCTCAACATCGTGAGGTTCGGATTGTCTTACGATGACATGATCCTGCAATCTTATGCATGATGTATCCGACAGGCATTAAGGGAGGACAATTTCTCTGTTACGTCGGACACATTTTCCTCTTTCAAGCAGGCGCCTCAGAGAACTGAGGACCCTTATCAAGACGGGGAGACGTAAAAGTCAAACATTTCCTGCTCCCAATTATTCAGTGGATNATAACCTTTGTGTTAAAGGTATGCATAAAATTTGCATCTATTAGTAAACCCGTCTATTCCATAAGTAATAGTTCAAGCACTCATTCAATGCTTGAAATTTTCACAAAGGCAATCAGAGCTTGGGATATCTAGGCAACCAAACAATGCCACCTGATTAAAGCCTGAGGCAACCCTCTGCTATGTTGAAATATTAGCTTTTCTAGTTAGGGCGCACTTTACATCATAATTGCAAATTTTTGTCTTTCTGTTTTTGTGATTCACAAGGCTAGATGTTGTGAAGTGATGCAATTTCCGGTTACCATGGCAATCGGGTTATGCATGTACTTCAATCTCAGCACGTCACATTTTGAGAAATCTAGATAGCTGTTGATTATAATCGCTTCTTTTTGTTATCTGGTGATAAACTGTTACAAAGTGTAATAATTCGAAACAAGTTCTACTAAGTTAGCTATTGCTAAATCTACACTTACTACTACTATTTGTACTGTATCCTTCATATAATAGTTTACTTAATATAAAATGTTTACTGCTTCTACATCTTCTTCTACATCTACTATTTCTACATCTGTTACCTCTCAGTCTACTTCTTTTACATCTATTAATTTTATATCTATCACTTCTATATCTATCACTTCTACATCTACTACTTTTACATATATTACTTCTACATATGCATATTTTACATCTCCTACCTATGCTACTTTTACCTATACTACTTCTACATCTACTACTTGTAGTTCTACTACTTCTACATCTACTACTTAAACATCTTCTACTTTTACTATTTCTACATTTACTACTTCTACGTCTACTCCTTCTATGTCTATTACTTCTTCGTCTACTACTTCTACATCTACTACTTCTACGTCTACCACTTCTACGTCTACTACTTCTACATCTACTACTTCTATGTCTACTACTTCTACGTCTACTACTTCTACATCTCCGATTTCTACGTCTACTACTTCTACGTCTTCTACTTCTACGTCTACTACTTCTACTTCTACTACTTCTACATCTACTACTTCTACTTCTACTATTTCTACGTCTACTATTTCTACGTCTACTACATGTACATCTACCACTTCTACATCTACTACTTCTATATCTATTACTTTACGTCTACTACTTCTACATCTACGACATCTACGTCTCCTACTTCTACGTCTACTACTTCTACGTCTACTACTTCTACGTCTACTACTTCTACATCTACTACTTCTACATCTACTACTTCTATGCCTATGTATGTTCATATACTGCTTCCACGTCTTTTTCTTCTAAAACTAATTCTAACTTTGTTACTTATATGCCCATTACTTCTACATCTACCAATTCTTTATCTTAATACCTCTACATACAAAACTTCTATTTCTTTATTACTTCTACATGACTATTAATATTCATGCTATCTTTGCCTCTCACAGTCTAACTTCTATGCCAACGTTGTTGTTTTTTAGAGAATCCTTAAATTAATGATGGCTGCAATTCATGTAATCATTTTTTCTGTGGCTCCTTCCTATGCTGTCCTCATTTCCCCTTTTTTAGAGCAAAAAAATGTGATTGTTTTTTTTTTGTCCCTCCAAGCTATTGTCTCATGATTTCTATTTGATGATTGAATGTTCTTCTCTCTTTTTGGAAAGTATTCTCTTTCTTTTATCTGAAAGGTAATTAGGTCTGCTATCAGGCCTTTCAATTTCTTCACGGTTCTGTTATTCTCAACTCTTTAGATTTGTGAGGTGAGGGTAAACATGGCCTTATACGATCAACATTGCCGGGATCTCTAAAACTTTCACGTCTTCCCCAGACATCTTAAGATAGCATCTCCTTCCCACCCCAGCTCAATGCAGCCACCAACGGCCCACTTGCACCCGAGGGGCAGCGCTCTATGTCAACCCATAACCGTCTCTCACGAGCATTTGCATAAACACCACGTAAATATTTGGCCTACTTTGAGGAGCGATAAGGGGGCTCCCTCGTCTGCTAAGGCAGGGCCATTGGTGTTGATTTTGGAGGCTAGTCATGTCATTGTAATGTCTCTGGCAAGTGTTCCCTTCCACTTGCAATGTGTGAGTTCATACGTGACAAACGCTTTCAGAAACAAAATTGTTGTGGTAGTAATATGTCATCTGACAACATTGAATAAATTAATGTTAATTAGTATGGGTTTGAAGTTATAGGCTGGTCTTTAACTTCCACCTCTCATGAACATCGCAAACGAGCGAGTTTAGTGGGAACACTTTCCTTTAATCAGTATAACTTGCTATGCTATGGCAGGCAAGCCAGTCATACTGATGGTCATACTGATATTTAAAACAAGATTTGATAATTCACTAATTAAACGACAGCTTTCTATATTATATGTAACATTTCACATCTTCTTAGCTGTTCAGAAAAGTAGACAAAATGGTGGTCTTTTGCCTGAATGCCCTTATCAATTCTGCAAGTATTTTTGTCCCAATCATTTTGAATCATTATTCTATAATCGATATTAATTCATTTTGAAAAAAAAAATATATAAAGTGAATGAAGATTTTTCATAGAGGATATCGCTTAAACTAAAAATATTCATAGCTTTTGTAAATGGACGATCATATTTTGCTCACACTTTGAGAGAAGGATGATGAGAGAATGCTCATCGGATTTCTTTTTCTTCATTCACCGACGAGATAATAATTCCAGGAGAGCATTTCCCTTTAATAAACTGCCTGGATTTATGTTTGTGCTTGCAGACTGAGGTAAAAGATCTCTAGTGCGTGGAGAGGCAGCTGTCTGATCTATGTGTCTATATTTCCCCCATGAAGTCGTTACCTTATAGTAACGAGCATAATTAGTTCTGGCATCAACGTGTTTCGCTTGCTCTGCTCACTGACAGCTAGTAGCTCCTATTTCATCCAATGCTACCACTTATTCATTGAAGGGGCTCCCATGCTATAGCTTCAGTCAATGGTTGAAGTCGGTTATATGACAGTCCCGGAGGATGTTTCACGAAGTTATAAAAGACTCTAAGAACTGAATGAACATGATTCTCATGTTTACTATACTCGCTGTGGTTTTCTATTCTTTCCAGTAATTTCCTTCATACATGGGTGCTGTGAGGCGATTCTGTGATGTCTTGTTTTAGATGGCCAGAAATAAAGATTTAAACTTATTCAGATGTTCATGGCTGTTATTTATCATGGCCCGTAATACGGTTCTTAGAAATGTCCTAATTATGGAGTCAATTATGGAATATTTCTGTATTAGGAAGGTCTAGAATAATATATGTAAAGATGGTCCCATAACTGTCATTAACCATCAATTAACATTGCTTTACTGTTAAAGCAGTATTGAAAAACATTGTAATCATTAATATAGAGGACCTTTCAATTTTTCCTTGAAATATGATTGACAAGTATCACAATAATGAGATACCATTTGAGTAAAAATAGATAAAACAACTTGTACCACTTTCTCAAAACTAATGAATATTTATGTCTGAATGCAAATACCAAACTTGGTCACAAAATTTAAGTTGCACATGACCTGGGTTCTGTTTCATAAAGATGTGCGTAGATCTACGCATGACTCTGCGAACGACTGGTGATCCTTTCTCAGGTGCGATTCAGCGACAGGCGTAATCAACTCCAGAGAAGGGCTACCAGTCATTCATAGATCTACGAACAGCTTCTTGAGACGCAACCCTTTCATCAA
>BQKZ01000672.1:36100-46769 GCA_036244855.1 Temnopleurus reevesii
CCCCCCCCCCCCCCCCATATGAATTCACACCTCCTTCGCCTTTGCTTCCTCGTTGCATAGAGTAAATAAAAATTTAGCCCCACTTATCGAGACGACGATTGCAAATTCATCACCATGACCTTATCGGTATAAAGCCAATCCAAGCAACGACTGTGTTTCGATGGTCATCCCATGCTCCGTTTTATCAATTTATAGTGCTTGGTGATGAATTAGGAAGTGGGTGTACACGACCATCCAACCCTGACTGATTACTTAAATTAGAAATTGAGAAAGGCTACAGCTCTCCTCACCAATCGACTACAGTCTGCGGTTAAAAACAAACGGGATATCCACCTATTTGTTTTTTTTTCTGCTGGTAATTTAGCGAGCAGGAAGTATTGTGTGTGTTTGGATTGCATGGATGGCGTTTTGATTATGAATATGACATAGTGATTAAGGCATTACGGAGCCGCTGCCGCAGCTTGAATAACTGGCGGCTATGCTAGAGGCGCAGGCTGAATTTACAACATTATTTGTTTTTGTAAGCCAGACGTTTATTGGTTCTGTCTGTGCCATTTGGAAATATGTATACCAGCGAGACTGAACATTTTAGAGTGTGTAGCCTCTATGTGGACACCTGTGGGCTTAACAAATATGATTGAAGGAATATTGTACTTTTCTGCTTTGTAGTGCCTTTTTATTCAATCAACATATTTGGAATTTGACCTCTTTTGTTATCAACAATTGACACCTGTGGATAGTACTTTGTCAAACATGGCTTGTCAATAGTATGTATATTTCAGCCTTCTTGTGTGCATCAACATTTAACAATATTGGAATAGTATGAATACTTGAGCCTCTCAGGCTTACAAAAGACACCTGCATATTGATCCACTATGCCAGACATGGATTATGATTAGCATGGCAATTTCTCTCTTCCTGCATACATTTCGGATCATGCAAATATTTTTATATTGAATATGAATTCCCATTGTTAAATCAAGGTGGGTACATTTCAGACTTCTTTGCATGATCACTCAAGCATAGAACGCCCTTTATTGTCGATTGCATAGCCGAGTGGAAGGATGGGTCAAGTTTTGAATGTCTTTATTTGTCTTGTGCTCTGACACTGAAGTGACAAGTTGCAGAAGCAGCGATTCCCACATACTTGTAATCAGGTGTTGTGATCTCTCCAACGTCGGAAACTTTGTGGTTGGCCCCTCTTCGGTTCCTGTCTGATTCACGCCTCCAAATTTAGAATTTTAACCAAGGGAGGTAAGAAGATCTCGGGATCTTCTCGCATAGTTGCCAGTGTCATTACCGATTAGAGAAATTAGGAGCCTGCAATGGACACTGACAATTTGACGACGTAACCCCTCGGAAACTCACTCGGCGTAAACGCTCGTCTAAACTAAGCCGATGGTGATTACTCAGAGTAAACGAGCCATTTAGACAATCCCTGACTGCTTTCTTTAAAGCGTTTGCCCCGATAATCATTCTTCATCATACATTCTAGGCGACGAGGAGCACCCCTGAGCCTGCGGACTGGAGAAGGGTGGAGAGATCACTCGTCGACTGCCTTTTAGGAGGGACATCATCTGGTGTTTTTATCTCCCTGAGATGCGTTACCGAAGCGTGCATCTGAAAAAGAGCTCAATCAACCCCACCTGCGTCATTTAGACGTCATACGTATAGGTGCCATCGAACTCATAGTTCTTAGATAATCCAGTAATTTGGTTCCTGTACACGATACACTGTTTCTAAGTGTGAGATACTTTTAGATTATATGTGCGAGTACCCGATATCATATTGAGTCTACGTCACTAAGTGAAGCACACACCATACTTTGACTTCGCTGGAAAGCTGTCATAGATCCGCAAATATTGACAAAGATCATTGCCTTTATCTTCTCTTATCAAGTGCAATTGCTGGGATAATTTTCATATTTGGTTTATGAATGTTCATTGCCACATTAATTACCATAACCTTCCAGGTTGTATAAACCAAACATGATTTCAGGATAGCTGTACCAGCAGAACCTGTGATAAATACCTTAGAGTAGGCCTTGCGAGTGATAAGAGGCAAGTGTTCAACTAATGTGTCATATTTACATCGTCATACCATAGACTCTTGAAATCGAATATCAGGAAGCTTAGGAAAGCTCCTCTGCCGTGCGGAAAGGTATACTCTTCACACAGCTATGCTAGGACATTGGAGAAGCCGATTTCGGAGTTCTGTGACGCAAGTGTAGAGTTTGGCGATTGCAGACCTCGATGGGAACCTGCGATAACATTCTGCATGCTTCGATGAGAACAGCTGCCTATCTGCACTCCCCCAAATCACATTTTTAATGATGTCGAAGAGCTGATTGCATTTTGTTATATAAAGCCTCAATAACTCTCAATCAGGGTTTAATTGCTGAATCGCCGCTGGGGGGTGCAACGTCAGACGGCGACTGCCTCTGGAAAAGGAAACCGGTATGGGGAATCGAAGGCTCCGCTCGTAGATCATCGTTTGGGACATCTGGAAGCTAAGTTGGATTTATCACATTTCATAGAGATTACAGACCACGTAAATTGGATTAGGAGGTATTGGATATATCAATTCAAGCATAATTGAGCTGGTAACCGAAATAGATGAGCAGCTCAGAAGCTTGTTTTTGGAAGTGACCTTGTATTTTGGTCTGTCAACCTAGTTACGTTCAGTGCGAATGTCGCCAAGCCTGGGAGCCTGTGATGAATTTGCACAGTCAGATTAGTCGTTAATGGATAATGCTCCAAATGTATGAGCCCATGTCACCAATTAATAAAGAAAATATGGATACCGATGTTTAAAGTCTATTGAGGATAGGTGCATTTGTTGAGCTAGCTGCATGTTTGTGACAGCATTAGAGTGAATTTCAGTATCTCCCAAGGAATTTATCAGTGGACAATCAATCGGAAAGCCTCGTTTTGTTGTTGATAACCAGTTTATCTTTGGATAAGCTTTTTGATCTGTTGACGCAAAGGACGTTGCAAGGACGCCGCCACAATGACGGCTCCAATACCGATCAGTGAGCGAAGTGATTCAAAAGGCACCATGGATGTGCTACAAGAGGAGGAAGAATTGCCCGCAGATTTTCATCCGGGGCACCGTTACCACGGGCCCCCACCCAGAGCTAGTTCGGACTCCATCAGCGCCGCGCTTCAATTTCGGCGACACTCCTATGCAAGCTTCCTGGTGAACCAAGCAAACAGAAAGCGGTAGGTTTTGCTCAATTTTTTCATTAAAAATATAAACCAGGGCTCGACATTGAATATTGTTTTCTGCTGGTCATTTAAACCCGACGCCCATTTGTAATACTCAATATGGAAATTTAATGAATTATTTCTTGTAATATCTTTCTCCACTTCAATTTCTTTGAAACCCAGGGCTGAATCATAATGGTTGTACATGAACTAAGCACTGGAATGATACTCTTTGACATTAATGCTTCCTGATCATGATGAACAGTTTTGTATTGTGTTACATTCAAATGATATAGTGTTGACATTTTCATGTTGAGATAAGATCTTTATATATATTGTTTTTCCGCTTCATTGGGATTGAGCAGCTTCCCTACATGGTTTACAAATGAAAATTAAGAGAACCAGTTAGGATTTTAGGATAAATGGGCACAGGGTTTTGTGTCTGAATCCTAATCATGGCTCTGATTTTCTTCAGCAAGAAATGTATCCACTTTGTGGTGCAATCCACCCAGGTGTGATCGGGAACCAGTTGGAAGTAACTGTCCTGGTCAATTTAGCAGTTAGTGCTTTAGCTGTAGCATAGAAGGCATCATTAAAAATTACTGGTAGGGCTATCTTGAAAAGTGGAATGATACTATCCTGTGTTTTGAAGAAAAAAGATGTGAATTAATAGATTGATGATAAATCAATAAGTACTGTATGACCCTAAATGCTGCAAATTTGAAATGAATAACATTCGTCTGACAATAATTAAGGAAATTCACAATGAATCAAATAGGCTTTATTAATTCAGCTCAGCTAGCTGCTGTCCCATGTGATGCTGTATAATGCGTTCTCTTGTAACTATTATCTTAAGTAAATCTGTATTAGTTTCACTTCAATTTCTTTTTTTTATAAAAAAAAGTGATTACAACCTTTCAAAAGTAATATTTCATAACTTTATTATTATCATTTTAGAACAATTATTACCCTTCGAAAGTGAAATTTCATTACGTCTTTATTTTTATTTTAGAGCAATTACTACTTGTCAAAAGTGAAAGTTCATTACAATATTTACTGCCACCCAAGAATCAAGACGGTTTCTATAAAAAACTCCAAGTCATCTGATCATGAGATATCGTTTTATTTGGCTCGATGAACCCTGGGGCCGATTGCTTGAACTGGTCTTAGCTATCTTCTTTGTGCCAAGACGTCTTGACTTCTTGTGCCACCCACGCAACATAGACATAAGCGTCAATACAACTATGTTGAGAGGGTGCCACAAGAACTTAAGACGCCTTAGCATAAAGAGGATAGCTAAGACTATTTCGTGCAATTGGCCCCTGGACGACAGTAAGGAAGTTCCTCAAAATTTCCTGGATGATATTATCATAAACATTGCCAAAAATAATGTTACTTTCTGATGTATATTTTCCTATTCTCATTTTGTGGTATTTTTTAGTAAGGATATATCAATTTGATGTGTTTCAGAATAAGGAACCTTTTAAAGGAAATTTATTACCGTGTATTTAGATTGATTAGAAAGATTCCAAACTTTGCCAAACAAAGCTGTTGATGTTATCATCCACATTGCCAAACATAATTATACTTCATATTGTATATTTTTGCCTAACTTAGCCAGAGAATCCTCTCTTGGCTTTTTTGTAATTTAGTAAGGAAATATAAATTTGATGTGTTTCAGAATAAGGAGCTGTTGAAAGAAAAGTTATTACAGTGTATCAAGCTCACAAACGTCAGAAAATTTGATTAGAAAGATTGCAAACTTTGCCAAACAAAACTGCATGATGATGTTATCATCCACATTGCTAAAAATAATGATACTTACCATGTATATTTTTGCCTAACCTAGCCGAAGAATCTTATCAAAATCCCCTCCTGAATTCTTTTTGTATTTTTAGTAAGGATACATCAATAATACTTGTATGTGTTTCAAAAGAAGGAACCTTTCAAAGAAAAGATGTTCTAGAAAATTTGATTATAAAACATTAAAAGTGCAAATTATTCCAAACGAAACTGCATGATGTTATCATCCACATTGCAAAAAAATAATGATTCTTTGTGATGTATACTTGTATCAGAAAATCTCTTCTACTATGGGGGAATTTGTCTTAAAAAAGGTAAATTACAGGGGATTTGAATGATTTGTTCTTTAAAAAAATCATATTGTCTTTATTATTTATGATTGACAATTATTTGACGTAGGCATGTTCAACTTAGGCAGAGTTGACTGTATGATAATACTGATCATTCATAGTGCACTAGGTAGTGCTTGAAAGGATAAAGACCTCGTAATTTATTCCCCACCCAGGATAAATATATGTGCTCATAATTGTGAAACGGCAATTATGTTGAAAAGGATCAATTCAGAGCGTGGATGGTAGCCGAAACAGGAAGCTAATGATTAAATGTTTAACATACAAGTCCTGGCTAATGTTTCCGTCTTCTCAATCAATTGTGATTACACAAATAGAAGCCTTGGACCATTGTCAATGTATGTATATTGGGAACAGGATATATGTCAGTATGGGGTCTCACCCCCCCCCCCAAAAAAAAAATAAATAAATAAAAAAGTAATGATAATTCAAAGATATAATAACGGAAAGATTTTAAAAGATACAAAAGTAATGAATTGATTAATCAATTGATTAATAAAATTGGTGAAGAAAGAAGAAACTGAGATTGAATAAATAGAAAAAGTGAATAAAAGAATTGAAATACGATAGCAATTAAGTGAATATACAAAATGTTTGCATCTGTTTTGAAAAGGAAGAAAATATAGCATTAAAAATAACATCGTTAATCATATCAATTTATCATTATTAAAGGGCAAATATTATCTATTAATTGTAGCAATACCTCTGATGGTTGGATTTCGTAATAAGAAAGATTTAACCAGATCAATAGAAAAGGTTGTGCCCTTCTGGCTCTCTGCAGATATGATATTTCATTTGAGCGAATTCTTTTTCTTTATGACATTTCATGCTTTAGTCTTTTATATTGTTGGTCGCTTCATTTTCCGGATACTAAGACCTCCAGAAATAGGGAAATATGATATTTCTTGGAATGTTTTGAGGGCATACAAGCAATTTCAAGATTAGACCTTTACCATTCATCCATTCTTAATATGGTCATTCAACCTTTAGTTCAAGATGGTATCTTCTATAGCACTGGTCTACGCCTCTGCTGATCAATCATGGTGATGATTTTTCTTCAGTTTTGTAGCTCGTAAACCCAATTGAATTAGCAGGTTGATTGATAAATCAATGCGATTTTTATTAATGATCAACTTGAAATCATTATTATTCTCAATATTTGGCTTATCCAATATTGACCTTGACCTTGTAACATAGAGTTTGCAATTAATCGTGATTGAAAATGGTGGATAAAGACCTCTGTAACACACCCATTGCGCTCAATAGACTGCCCAGCGACCAATCGGAATGGCACATAAATTAGCGATTGATCACAAACCTTTATGTCACGGGCCGTGTATATATTAAGAATAATCTTCATATTTTTCTAAGCGGATTAATTTTGATAAGAAATATCAGAGCAAATAAAAAATAAATCATGCTACAGATCAACTGCCCTATTTTTTTCAACACAAAACTTGCTAGATTCTTGTGAATACAGCGACCTTGTGATTATTGATCACAGGAATTGATTCCTTTTCGGGGCATGTGCCTCCAAGAAAATCCCCATGAATGGGTAATTGTATGGATGACATAGCACTAAACAGAAAATCAATGCTACAGGCTGGCTCATTGCATGCTTCATAGATTATTTAAGTCAACATGATACATGAATGCTCTTTTTGGTATTGATATCTAAAAAAAAATGTTTTCTTATATTNTTCTTTTATCTGAAAGGTAATTAGGTCTGCTATCAGGCCTTTCAATTTCTTCACGGTTCTGTTATTCTCAACTCTTTAGATTTGTGAGGTGAGGGTAAACATGGCCTTATACGATCAACATTGCCGGAATCTCTAAAACTTTCACGTCTTCCCCAGACATCTTAAGATAGCAACTCCTTCCCACCCCAGCTCAATCCCGCCACCAATGGCCCACTTGCACCCGAGGGGCAGCGCTCTATGTCAACCCATAACCGTCTCTCACGAGCATTTGCATAAACACCACGTAAATATTCTGCCTACTTTGAGGAGCGATAAGGGGGCTCCCTCGTCTGCTAAGGCAGGGCCATTGGTGTTGATTTTGGAGGCTAGTCATGTCATTGTAATGTCTCTGGCAAGTGTTCCCTTCCGCTTGCAATGTGTGAGTTCACACTTAACTGAGATGCTCTCAGAAACAACAGTTTGGTTGTGGTTATATGCCATTTGACAGCATAAATTAAGATAATGTGAATTAGTATGGTTATGAAGTTAAAGAATGGTCCTCCAACTTTAGCCTCTTTTTAAACATCTAAATGAGCGAGTTTAGTTGGAACACTTTCCTTCAATCAGTGTAATTTATGCATTCTATGGCGGGCAAGCTGTAATACATTTAGTGAGATGGTCATACTGATTTAAAACGAAATTTGATAATTTATTGATTAAACGACAACTGTCTATATTATTTGTAACATTTCACATCTTACCTTTCCAGAAAAGTACATAAAATGTTTGTCTTTTGTCAGAATGCTCTTATCAATTCTGCAAGTATTTTTGTTCCAATCATTTTGAATCATTATTCTATAATTGATATTAATTCATTTTGAAAAAAATATACATATATAAAGTGAATGAAGATATTTCATAGAGGATATCGCTTAAACTAAAAATATTCATAGCTTTTGTAAACGGACGATCATATTTTGATCACACTTTGACAGACGGATGATGAGAGAATGCTCATCGGATTTCTTTTTCTTCATTCACCGACGGGATAATAATTGCGGGGGAGCATTTCCCTTTAATAAACTGCCTGGATTTATGTTTGTGCTTGCAGACTGAGGTAAAAGATCTCTAGTGCGTGGAGAGGCAGCTGTCTGATCTATGTGTCTATATTTCACCCATGAAGTCGTTACCTTATAGTAACGAGCATAATTAGTTCTGGCATCAAAGTGTTTCACTTGCACTGCTCACTGACAGCTCGTAGCTCCTATTTCATCCAATGCTACCACTTATTCATTGAAGGGGCTCCCATGCTATAGCTTCAGTCAATGGTTGAAGTCGGTTATATAACAGTCCCGGAGGATGTTTCACGAAGTTATAAAAGACTCTAAGAACTGAATGAACATGATTCTCATGTTTACTATACTTGCAGTGGTTTTCCAGTCTTTCCAGTAATTTCCTTCATACATGGGTGCTGTGAGGCGATTCTGTGATGTCTTGTTTTAGATGGCCAGAAATAAAGATTTAAACTTATTCAGATGTTCATGGCTGTTATTTATCATGGCCCGTAATACGGTTCTTAGAAATGTCCTAATTATGGAGTCAATTATGGAATATTTCTGTATTAGGAAGGTCTAGAATAATATATGTAAAGATGGTCCCATAACTGTCATTAACCATCAATTAACATTGCTTTACTGTTAAAGCAGTATTGAAAAACATTGTAATCATTAATATAGAGGACCTTTCAATTTTTCCTTGAAATATGATTGACAAGTATCACAAAAATGAGATACCATTTGAGTAAAAATAGATAAAACAACTTGTACCACTTTCTCAAAACTAATGAATATTTATGTCTGAATGCAAATACCAAACTTGGTCACAAAATTTAAGTTGCACATGACCTGGGTTCTGTTTCATAAAGATGTGCGTAGATCTACGCATGACTCTGCGAACGACTGGTGATCCTTTCTCAGGTGCGATTCAGCGACAGGCGTAATCAACTCCAGAGAAGGGCTACCAGTCATTCATAGATCTACGAACAGCTTCTTGAGACGCAACCCTTTCATCAAAGCAGACTCTAAGACTTCAATCTTGGAATTCCCAGGGTTGCCTGATAACTGACAAAACAGCCTTGTCTGTCACTTGGTATTTCCATTGTCGCCTCAAGTGTTCTTCTATATTTATCCATGCCAAAACTGATTTCGATGATGACTTTGTTTCATTGGAACTTGCATGAAAGATTTGCATGTATATAGGATTCCCCCCAAGCGCTTTTTATGCAATCAATTGGTCTCGTCCTATGAGTATATTGGGCAAATCTAGTGAAATGGTTCAGAAGTTTACCTCCCAAATTCATTAAGTATTTAGTTATTTAATCATGTATTGTATTATTTAGTTTATAGTTGTTTTGTTTGTATTGTAATGTGTGTATAGTTATTGAATGATTAATTATGTTGATAAAAAGCTATTAAGTACAAATAAACAGTATTATGTGAATATTTTTTGTACAGCTCTTAAAGTAATTAAATATCTGAAACGCGAACTCTCCCAAGACAAATCGTTACGTTTAAGGAAAGGAAAATGTAAAAGCAACTATAAGCAGCCTTTCACAAGTTTTGTCCCTCTTAACCCAGGTGTAAATTTTTGCCTTGCTTGAAACTACTGGCACTGATTCATATGATAAAAATAGATGAATTCAGATTGTGGCAGACTTCCATGTCAGTTTCATGATGAACAGGCAGTGTTCAACGAGATGAAATTCTGTTTTGAGGAAGTCCTGGATATTAGTCCGCAGGAAATGACTGCTGAGGTCAAGCTTTTCAGGTCGCTTTCGGCAAGGTGGAATTGGATGAAAAAATGTGGGGAAAAATGCAAATAGAGGATGGTCTGTAAACTTGAGGTACTTAAAATCCCATTTCATTTTGGAAGGATGTTTGACATTCACTTAACGCAGATGGAATCTTTGTTGAAACAATTAACCCTCTGGATTTTATGGATATTTCAATATGGATTTAAGTATCAGAAAATGTCAAATGAAAGTGAATGATTTTTATAGGAAATTATTCAAATACAAAACTGCATGCATAAGAGGGATTGAAAATCTGTCATTGCTATGGGTTTTAGCAAAATTTCAATATGGATTGAAGTACCAGAAAATGTCAAATGAAAGTGAATGACTTTTATAGGAAATTATTCAAATACACAACTACATGTATAACAGGGATTTCAAAACTGCATAACAGGGATTTCAAAACTGCATAACAGGGATTTCAAAACTGCCAGTTCGTTGGGGCTGCAAACCCACTGTCCCTGCAGCCTCCACTTTTTCAAAAAATGCATATGGGAGTGTGTAACATTCGTCATCGCTATACAGCTTTCACTGCATCACTGGTCACATGAAGTGCTGTGTAATGAATGGTATTTCCCCTTTTTGTTTATTAAATCGAGAACTGATGAATTAGATAAGACAAAAGCAGAGAGGAATAATTCATAGGCAGAGGATATATGAATTTTGCATAATATTGTCGCGTTGAGGCACTTGAAACTAGCACACTTCACGCCAGTGCCACTAGAATTTTTTTGCTCGTGATGATGTACCCCCACCCCAACTTTGTATCTCTTGCTCTCT
>BQKZ01000672.1:55066-96381 GCA_036244855.1 Temnopleurus reevesii
TAAAAATAAGTGATGATAATTTAAAGAAAAAATAACAGAAAGATTTTAAAAAGATACAAAAGTAATGAATGAATTAATCAATTGGTGAAGAAAGAAGAAACTGAGATTGAATAAATAGAAACAGTGAATAAAAGAATTGAAATATGATAGCAATTAAGTGAATATACAAAATTTGTGCATCAATATATCAATTCATCATTATTAAAGGGCAAATATTATCTATTAATTGTAGCAATACCTCTGATGGTTGGATTTCGTAATAAGAAAGATTTAACCAGATCAATAGAAAAGGTTGTGCCCTTCTGGCTCTCTGCAGATATGATATTTCATTTGAGCGAATTCTTTTTCTTTATGACATTTCATGCTTTAGTCTTTTATATTGTTGGTCGCTTCATTTTCCGGATACTAAGACCTCCAGAAATAGGGAAATATGATATTTCTTGGAATGTTTTGAGGGCATACAAGCAATTTCAAGATTAGACCTTTACCATTCATCCATTCTTAATATGGTCATTCAACCTTTAGTTCAAGATGGTATCTTCTATAGCACTGGTCTACGCCTCTGCTGATCAATCATGGTGATGATTTTTCTTCAGTTTTGTAGCTCGTAAACCCAATTGAATTAGCAGGTTGATTGATAAATCAATGCGATTTTTATTAATGATCAACTTGAAATCATTATTATTCTCAATATTTGGCTTATCCGATATTGTGACCTTGGCCTTGTAACATAAGAGTTTGCCATTAATCGTGATTGAAAATGGTGGATAAAGACCTCTGTAACACACCCATTGCGCTCAATAGACTGCCCAGCGACCAATCGGAATGGCACATAAATTAGCGATTGATCACAAACCTTTATGTCACGGGCCGTGTATATATTAAGAATAATCTTCATATTTTTCTAAGCGGATTAATTTTGATAAGAAATATCAGAGCAAATAAAAAATAAATCATGCTACAGATCAACTGCCCTATTTTGTCAACACAAAACTTGCTAGATTCTTGTGAATACAGCGACCTTGTGATTATTGATCACAGGAATTGATTCCTTTTCGGGGCATGTGCCTCCAAGAAAATCCCCATGAATGGGTGATTGTATGGATGACATAGCACTAAACAGAAAATCAATGCTACAGGCTGGCTCATTGCATGCTTCATAGATTATTTAAGTCAACATGATACATGAATGCTCTTTTTGGTATTGATATCTAAAAAAAAATGTTTTCTTATATTATAGCAGCTGTATTTATTGGGTCTTCAAAAGAATAGGAATTCAACGAAGTTTAGAGCCAGATTTGTTGCTTTGTCATTAGCCCCCCCAAAGAAAAAGGTTTGGCTGCCCTCAACCAACTAACCCTCTTAAAATGGCCCAACATTAACTTCTTACTGTTCAGTCAATTTAAAAAATCTGAGAAAATATGTAACTTGCAACCTGAAAAGATTACATGTTCAGATGTTCTTATGACTTATTACTCACATATGAAAGATATAGATAATTAATTGATTTGAAAAAATCAATTAACATTTTCTGAATGATCAACGCTATTTTTCAAAAATTGCATTCACAAGAAACCAAACAATTATATCTTATATTTTTTTTTAATGGGGGGCTCACCAAATTTTTGATTTACGCACAAGTTAGAAATTTCCTTGAAAATGGAACCCAATCCAATTCGCCAATGCAGAAGTATTCCTTGGTTACTTAATCTGGGATTAGTTGCAGATTAGGATTGACTTTTAAACCCCTAAGAAGATTATTTGTGTCAATAGTTGCCTGGGTGTGAGTATAATTACTGAACAATGCTTGCATCAATAGATGTGTACATAGATAGTTGAAATTAGAAAGTCTTTATAAAAAAAATTATCAATTTTGTTGTTCGTAACATCATCTTTGGAGCAGAAATTATATGAAGGGGGCCCTCTAACTACAGAGTGTAACATCCAAAGGACTAAGCAAAGACAGATTCTTTTGTTATACAAAGTGGAATATTATTTCAATTGTTTTTCATAAGATGACGCACACACTCTGTAATCAATAAAAGCTCCCTTGTGCTTTTATTCAACGAGACTGTGAATAATGCAGCCTCAGTGCAGAGTCTTGTTGTTCTTCTGTGTTCAGTTTTATCATCAAACTCGACATATTTTGCCATAATTGAGGTATATAGCCTTTGAAAATATCATCAATTGAAGAATGAAAAACAGAATAACAATTGTAGTCTTGGCGACCCAGACCTCATTGAATACAGGGTATCCTCAACAAAATGTTGTAATATTCTCCTAAATTAGGTAGTCTGAAGTCAGAACTAGTATTCTTTTTACAGCTATAGAGTTTCTTATCTGCACCAAAGTTGAATACACTTCAATGCTTTTCCTGCGTCAGATCATGTTATATAACAATAGGTATCAGGTTCACAGAGAAAAAAAAAGAAAAGTTTGGGATTAGGTGCTTTTAATTATAAGCATGAAAGCACTTATACAGGTAGACATTGTTACACAGATCTCTGCCTCTTTAGTGATACCATGTATTGTTGATTGTTGCTCTGCTCGAGTTGTTACACATGAAACTGTTGTACGAAGGTGTTTGAAACTTTCAGACTGCACCATATACAAGATTAAGTGGAGTGCTGATCCTGGGGTACTCTTGGCCGGCTTTTTTCTAAGAAAAAAAGTTTTGTAACCTCTGTTTTTTGTGTTATATGGATCTATGTTTTGCCTGATAAGGTACAGTATATGATGCCCTGGACCCAGCAAGAGAGAGAGAGAGAGAGAGAGAGAGAGAGAGAGGAGTTCAGTACAATCTTTTGAATGAGATACATTGGACCTTTTTCTATTTTCATCTGAGGTAACCTAAGAAGTTCATATTTTGGATGGAGAAACTATCACCAAATAGAGAGAGTGGCATCGAAGTTTAGTATAATCTTTTGAAAGAGATACGTTGGAACTATTTCTGTTTTCATCTGAGGTAACAAGGAAATTCATTTTTGGAAGCCAACACTATGCTTTTATTACCAATACAAATCATTGTCATCAGCAGCCTATGAAGGCAAAATCATCTGCGTCAAGAGCAAGCATTTTCAAAACATGAAGTATTGCTCGTGGATGTTAACTTACCTCATCCTAGCATGTACTTTGCATATTCTGTGAAGAACTTGACAGAAATTTAAATTGATTGGTAGGAGGACGCATCTGGATATTGATAGAATGTGGATGGAGAAAGCATTCTCATTGATGATTCACAGAGGTTACTTGCTGACGAAGAAATAGAAGACCGTCACCATCGCCCATCTGAGACTCGAACGCGAAGTATTTCATTCAGAATTCTGATATACCCTAAAAAACTTGAGCGAGAATTCCCAACAAGGAATATTCCCCTCTCGATTCCTCCCTCGCCTACCCTCAGTGTTACTTTCCATTTTCTTATGGACACAACATGGAGTTGAATAAGATGTGCATAATGTGTCTAGGATTATCGATATTCGCCTAGCTGAAAATGGATTGAACGTGCGAAGTGTTTGCATTGGGAATTTGATGATGTGCAGAATCAGCTGTGCTAATGCAGGAATATTGTGCGAGGATTGAATACTGATTAGGTGTAATTTGGTCTGCGGAATTCAATAACGAAGCGTTTAGTTGTCTGATGATGGTCTTTAGATACTTGCAGGGATTTAAAAAGACAATTCTTATTTTATTGGATGCTTAAAAGTTTTTAAAGGCTATTCTCATGAACACAATTTTCATATATTTTAATCAAATCAATAATGATCTTGAAAGAATGAAAATTTATGTTAGAATAGGATGTTTTTAGGTTTCAAATTTCACATTAGGCTTTTCATTTTTATTTGATGTCATTAGATACCAAAGGGTTGTACCTTAGAGTACTTGACCCGTTGAGTTCATGGTTAGATTTCCAAAATAGGTACCTGCATCTTTTTGAACAACACCATGTTTACAACTTGGAATACAATATTTTGAAGCACACAGCTACGCAGGCAGCAAACGGTGACGTGCATTATTTACAGTTATGATAAACATCAAGGTGGAATACCAAACCACATTTGACAACACTGTCATTCTGTTTACTATTTTTCTATGAAGCAAGTTTTTTGTTTAGAGTATAAACAAATTGGAGGTTTTGTTTTCATTTGTATTGATTATAGCTTTGCAGTACATGTATTGTCTCATCCTTCAAGGCTTTGTTTTGATTACTCCACATGCTTCAATGGGTTTAGCGTAAGGAAATGCGACAAACTTTTCCAGGAAGTCTGCAAGAGACTGCAATCCACAAATATTCCTAGAATCCAGGATCCTTGTAATTAATCCTGTGAGATGAGCACAAGGTTATTGGCCACATTTCAACAATTTTGAGACTCGGGCACAGAACTGTGGAAAATTCCGGACAAGTAAAGGACCAGATTTAGGAAAATTTCTTCCTGTTGTTCATATTCTTCCTCCACTTGTTGGAAATCAGCAGTGTAGCTGTATCTTATACAACTTCTATTTGAATTGGGACTTATAAACGGTTCCAGAATGAGTGCCTGGCCTGGTTCAATAGGAACAATGTTGGAGTATCTGCTCGCTCCGATGAGAGGGCGAGCAACACACGTGGCAACCGTTCCCGTAGCAACTGTTGTCATAGAGGAACCTGAAGATGAGGATGATGATGATGATGTTGATTTGGACTGCATGATTGCTTTCCCCAAGACTTCAAGAAAATCTGTCTGGTAAGTTCTGAATGGTTATAGAGTATGATATTAATTTCTTGATATAAGTTGCATTTGTGAGTCGTCCGAGAGGGATTTTGGAGGCGAGTATGTATTTCCCTGTTCCAGATGTTTAGGTGTTGATATGTTTACTGCAAACTAAACACATATTTAACAAAAATCTTCAATAACTTAAAGAAAAATGAATATCTTTTTCTCAAAATGTTGTAGGCCTTTTCACACTCCAGGGGGGTGTTTCATCAAGATTTGTCGCAGCGACAAGGAGTCATTTTCCGACAGTTCCCATAGCAACTGTCAGCGATAGTGCTTTTCATCCAATCACAATCAAGGAATTTGTCAGCGCTGACTAATTGTCTCTGCGACAAATCTTGATGAAACATCCCCCAGAATTATCCCAAACAAATGAATATACTCCCTTTTTGTTGAGATTATCGCTTGCTTGCTTGCTTGCTTTTTTCCGCTAATGGAGCATCCTATGTTTACCACTCTGCCTGACATGTTTAAATAACATCTTTGGGTTAGCACACAGTTCCTCTTTCTATCAGACAATTACTCTAATTGGGTAGGAGGCAATCTCACGTCCGCGGATGGCGCAATCAATCAACTTTCAACCATAACCTCTTCTGTTTATGTTAATAAAGTGATTGCTTCCATTTAAGATAGATTGTTTCACCGCAAATTCAAACGACTTTCGGTAAATTTGTCAGTTCAGGCTCTGTTTTACTGCAAGGTTAATCAGTTTGATAGAATATTTTTTCAGTTTACAGCTAACTCTGAAGGGTATTTAGCTCTAGTCTATAGAAGATTATACATGTACATGTACATGGATTCAGGTTAATGACTCTGAATAAGGTAACAACTAATTTGGCCTAAAAGGGTCATATTTGTTATCACATTGGACTTTATCCCAGGCCAAGCTCTTATCATGAACAAATTTTAACCCCATTGGACTTCTTTTCATGTTAACCTGGTCTAGGATTGTAAAGCATGGGCATAGGGGGAAAAACAATTGTGTTTCTTTTTTTTTTTTGGGGGGGGGGGGCTTGGACCCCACCACCCTAAATGAAATTTGGTACACAAAATAGAGGATTTAAAGAGGTGCAAAGTTTCCCCTACACCTAATTCCATTAATTGTCTCTTCTTTTTTTTTTTGCTTCTCGGCCCTTCCAGAAGTCTGGAGGGATACCCCAAAGCCCCCCCCCCCCCAGGTTATTGCGTATTAGCTAGTTCATTCAATTGCTCATTTGATCATTCTTCTTGTCCATTCTCTCTGTATGTAATGGTTCTAGTGGTTTGTTGGCACAGAGATGAAAGCATGGCATTAGTAAGCCAAACTTGAATATTTACTACCTGTCTACTGTAAATGTAAACTTGGAAAACTGACAAATCTACAGGTCAACCAACGANGGTTGTGAGCTTTTGTGAGTGTTATTGCAGATTAGATACCGCTAGGTGCTCAGTTTCCTCTGGGTTGAAATGTAAATATCGCCCTCTATGATGTAGTTTCATATAATGTAGCTGTATATAGACTGTAGAGAGTATTCCTTCAAAGAGATTGGTTTTCCTATTTGACAGTTTCTTTTTGCTAATGAAGTGTTTTTATTGACTTCTAGGTTGTGAGTTTTTATGAGTGTTATTGCAGATGACATATTGCACTCCATTTCCTCTGGGTTGAAATGTAATTAGCACCCTCTATAATTTTTGTACACTTCCATCTTGTTGTAGATGCAAGAACTTTTGAAAATATTCTTCCTAAGAAATTGGTTTATCAAATCAGCGGTTCATTTATGGGATGAGATATCAGCGGAGACTATGCTAGGGTTTCCTCTGCATTAAAATATGAATAGCCCCCTCTATTGTCTGTACGTTCCTAATACCAGGCGTACTCTTTTGAAGAGGTGCTGAGCTAAAGAGAATACTTAAAGGGAAACCCACCCCTGGGATTATCGTGCTCCCATTGAATGAAGAAAAATCAGATGAACAAACTGTGAGAATTTGAGCAAGATCGGACAACCCATTCAAAAGTTATTTCTTTTCAAAGTCCCAGAGATATGACGATCCCAACCGCTCATGGGGATCCGTGCGATCGGCAAAATCGACGGAATCCGTGACGTCATGTCGGACAACTCCTCATTCACTCTGTATACAATTTTTCACATTTTCTCCCTTTTTTCGGAAAAGTCAACAAAATGCTAATTTTTGATTGGGGTATAGCATTTCTGTATTGCTTCTGCATGTATTTTGAGAAGAACGATGTTGCAACCTTACTCTAAATTTTACATTGATCAATTTTTCAAAATTCTATGTACACAGTGAATGCGAAGTTGTCCGACATGACGTCACAGATTCCATCGAATTTGCCGATCGCACGTATCCCCATCAGCGATAGGGATCGTCAGATCTGATTGACTTTGAAGTTTCATAACTTTTGAACGGGTTGTCCGATTTTGCTCAAATTTTCACAGTTTGTTTATCTGATTTTTCTTCATTAAATGAGAACATGATAATTCCAAAGGCTGGTTCCCCTTTAATATGTTTGTGTAAATGTTGAGCTCAGTGGTGTCTGACATGGATAATTATCACCCAAACATTTGGGGGTTTCAAAGGTTTTTTAATTTGCCCAACAATTTCGCAAAATAAGGGAGCATCTACGTACATGTGCATGAATGTGTCTGTGCTATAGCCAGAACCAAACCGAATTCTCCAAACCTCACAAAGAGTTGAAATTTTGTAACATTTGTGAAGGACTGCAGATCTCCATCAATCATACACCATGTTTCAGCACCCCATTCCCAATGTAAACACCTGCCAGGTGGCTAGGCTATCATATGGTCTGTAATTCACTCAATTTCTGCAAATAAAAGTTAATTTATGTATTTTTTTATGTTGCAGAAGAAATACATTGATTTTTTTAGAGTATTGACTTGTCTGTCAGCAAGCTGTTGTTATACATGAAGTGGTACTGGGATTTTCATCATGTTAATCATCTATTTGACAGACACAGACAAGACTCTAAATCACTTTCTTGGTTCTTTCCCTACTCAAACCTCTACCTCATGAATTTCCATTTTGTTTGGGCTATATGTTTTTCTTGGATTTTCTCCACTGTTTTTGTTGTAATTATCCCTATTTCTTGGACTAGTTGTGCCTCGAGCACTTTTTTTAACGAAAAGGGGATTTGGCACAATACAATTTGTATATTAATAATAATAATAATAGATGCAATTTATATAGCGCACGTATCCACTCTGCGGAGTGCTCAAGGCGCTTTATTATTATTATTGATATTATTATTAGTATTATTATTATTATTATTATTATTATTATTATTATTATTATTATTATTATCATTATTATCATTATTATTGTTATTACTGTTGTTATTATTATTATTATTATTANATTTCAGCAACTTCTCTTTTTTTTAGAGTTAGATATTTTCTATCAGATTATAAGCTCTTTATTATTGTAATAGGCAGAATGGGTTGCACCGTTCAACCTCCATCCCGCTATGAGAACTTGAAATTGCTATCTTCCCCTCTCGCCTCAGAGGTCTCCCCTTGAAACAGGGTTAGTCACATATTAGAATATACAGTGCATATGGATGTCCTGTAACTCTAAAAAGTCAGCTTTTCAAAGCATGGTGATTGAATTTAAAACTAGAATGATGTTAAAAGGGAAAGTTTCTTGACACAAAATCAACATTGATTTTTGGCTGATGCATCATACGCTGGAAGCAAAGTATGCGTCATTGGCCTTATCTGCCAAAAAGACAGTACTTACGCTTAAAAGCATCAGAGAACAGTCCTTATGTCATACGGCCGGAAACATGAAGCCCAAAATGTAGAGGCAGAATGGCCGAGTCCCAAGAAAAATGCAGAATTTTGTCACGTCGCCAATGTCCTTTTTCCCCAGTTGAAATGAATCGATAGAAAGCCTCCACTAAAATACCGTTGTCAAAAGTCAAATTGCTACTGGCCATGAATCTAAACTGCGTCTAGAGTAAATGTCATGGCAGCGAAGATGAAGGTTGGGTTTCTTCATGAAATGTTGTCGTTTAGTATACCACCTTTGGTTTATATCTCTTGAAGATTTTGGTGATGTTTAATACTCAAGTTTACTCAATAACACCCCAATTTCAAATCTGAATAATGTACATCCACTTGGTGAACGATATACGGCCACATTTGATCATGCTTGCGGGTAGCACCAACTGTTGACCAAAACTTGATAAACATCAAAGCCGTTGCCTATATACCACCTAAAAAGCGCTTGAGTGAAAAGATAAGGCGTGAAAAGCCCACCTCAATGTAAGCAATACTCCCTTAGAAGCCTTGCCCTCATGCATTATGTTTCGTTAGGGTGCTACTTAAGAGTCAGGATGCTATCCCTCTCCATCTCGGGTTCCGTGGATGAAGAATGGATGTTGAATAGAAATGAATGAGAAGGCTGTCTACAGAGAGGAGTAATGTAGAAGAGTTGGTTTGACTATGTTCCACTCATAGCCCCTGGATGTTCCTCCTACTTTACTGAGGGCTGAAAAAAGTGCCCTCTATTGACCCTCTAAAATTGATCCAACTCAATTAAAAAAAGAGCTTTTCATGTCACACGGACGATCTCCTGATTACCAGACTGGTGTCTTACTACTAGAACACCGAGAGCCGATATATGACTGTGACGGGATTGATTCGCAATAGGAATTAAACCCAAAAAGAATTTGCATGTTATTTTCTCTCTCAGACTTTATCATCCACGTTACCAAGATTCTGCCATTGTATTCCTTCCATTGGCCTGGCCGCCTGTTTTAGTTTGCCATGCTCCAGAATTCAATCCCAGTCTTTATTTCTTTTACATCTCCCCTACTGATAAAACTAGCTAAGGGCGGAATAAAAACAGATGCCACTCAAATGTTTGACACTCGGGTTCTCGGATTGAATTGCCATCAAACTGCAAGCGAAGTTCGTCGCCCAGATTGGTTTACTGTTTGCTGTCTCCTTCAAAAACTTTGACTGTTTTTGCTTCAAATTGTTACTTTGGTCTGAGTGCACAGTTGCCTTGCGAAGTTCATGTTCAGAGAAGATTGAAGTGGTTGCAATGTGATTGCTATGTGACTTGAGAATTTGTTTTGTGACTGCTGAAGCCTCTGGAATCGGTTTATCGCAAAACTTTAATGCTAGAAGAGATTATATTTGGATTTAATGTGTGTTCGGTTTTGTTTGTATGATATTAGAATGCATCTCGGAAAAGATTGATCTAGAATAGTTGCAATGTAGTTCCTGAGGGACATTTCATGACTTGATGTATGTTCTGTTTCCTTTTTTTCTTTACTTTTTATGATTTCATGTTTTTTCATCAGCAATTAATCTATTTTCTTCCTGCAAGGTTCCAGTGCAAATCTAGCAACTCTTCCTCGTGTTGCTCTGCCTACGTTCTTGTATCTGGCTTTTATAATTCAGAATTCCATGACTGAAGGGAATTTTCATGTGTTTTACACCTATTCTATGCTCATAAAACAGGTCTTTGATTAAATTTTGGAAGCACACCTATGTATATACTTCCACATGTATTTGCCTGTTTGGGTCAAAGTAATTTGACAGCATTTTATCTCTCTTTTTTTAACAATTAAATAGAATGTGTGCATTCAAAATCTCAATATTTATTTTTTCAAGCTCCACTCATTGTCTTGTCGAATTGAATAAGTGATCAAAATACTGACAACTTGATAAAAGTATGACAGTTCTCATTTTAGATGCATTGCATTTAAAGCATAGTTTTATTCCTGAAGCAATTGGCCAGGAATAGTCGCACTTTTATGCGTCTGTCCTCAGAAACGGATTTTATTTTAACATCTTGTCGCATCTGGCCACTGAAGAAGAGTACAACTTACTAACCTGTTTTGTTTGAATTTTATAGGCTCTCCGCCTGCCGGACTCGAGAGTATTTTGTCAATCTTGGTCTGATTACATGGTATATGCTGTACAGTTACCTGAATCCCTAATCGCTGTATTATTTGCAAACTTTCTCGTCATCCTTCATAGGTGTCAAGCCACTTCTCTGCTAAACATGCCGCAATTTCCTGCGGTTGTCAATACATGAATTCCCAAGACTTCTTTTTGAATTTTTATCCTTTGGGAGTCTTTCTTCCTATTACATGCTTTTATGAGTTTGATTGTTTATATGCGTGGAAGCCATGTTATGGTATTGAAGAAACGACTGTATGTCTTGGACAATTACTGGAACCTGAATAAGCAATAGTTGATGACAAAGTGGAAATTACTGTCAGTTTACACATTTAAAGAGTGCATTGTGCCAGACAATTTTTTTTAATGAATGCAATAATCAGATTTTTTGTTGCCTATGAGGATGCTTTTTCAAGTAGGTCAAACATGTTAAAAGAATAATTTAGCCCTCGATGGTTTCCCAGGTTCATCTCGTACAATTCAAAACATTGTAAAATTTGGAATTGGCTTCCAGTCCTTTCTAAATGTTATATAAAATGTGGTGTTCAGTGAATTGATGAATATAATAATAATGAACAGCTTTTATATAGCGCTTATCAACTCTTTATGAAGAATTCTACAATTGCAGCAGTATTACCATGGCTTTAGCAGTGCAGCTATTAGGCGCATAAGCTTTTTTGCAAAATAGCCAGAGTTATTAACATGAATTATTCCGTTGCTCAATATGTTTGAAATGATCTCTTAAAGGATTTCAAGATATACAAATAATCTGAAATATCAGCGATAAATCCTTTTCCCTAATTGGCTTTTTACACAAAGCGTATATCCTCTTCACAATGAAGAGTTTAACTATCAGAAAGCTCTTTTCCCCTCCTTCTACTACATTTCTTTCATCACCCATCCACTCCTCGTTCCTGTACGGTTGTATTTCTCTAAACATTCTAAAGATAGCCCCAAAATCAACCCATGCGTACTGCCATCTTCAAATCCAAATATACCGACCAGCTCCTCATACCTACTTAACCAATCCAGAATGTTGGCATTCGATGCTCACTTGAGCGAGCTGGGGCCCCCGCGTGGGATTTACTATGTAATGCGTTCATGAATGTGGGCTAGAAAGCTTGAGTTTCAACCCGCTGTCGTAGTGCAGGACATCCAATACAACGTCGACCACTGACTATGATTGATGCAAAGTTTAGAACGACATGTACATCGCATTTGATAAGCAGGATAGGTATCTTGTAGATGATCATTGCACAGTGTTTCGTATCCAGTCGGCAATTTATTTGCATGTAGTTTAGCTGAGAAAGTGGTATACAGATGTTCTGAGATAACCTTCATGCAAAACATCATAGCATCAGCGTTTTCCTTTAAAAGAGGTCTAAATTTAAATTTAGGATATAATACTAGAGGATTTTAATAACAGTGCATGTAACTTATGACTTAGAACACTTCATAAAATATGCATTTTGGTTAAAATAGATATTTTACTCATGTTATGGGCACTGCACTGCACGGCACGAAAATCAAACCTGGACCCTAGTCTAGTTTTAATGCGGAAGCCTGACACTGGAGATGCATTTGCACTGTACATTTTTGTATGTTTTCTGAATATACAATTGAAGAAAAATATCAATCCTCATTGTACCTTAGAATTAAATTTAGACATATCGTGTACCAAGAGCAACAGAAAAAGTGGACACTGTAGACAGGTAACCTCTCCAGACAGGTTCTGCAACACATACTTTCATCTATTGAGAACCAATTTAGGTGGCCAATGTAGACAGGTTGTCACTAATGACAGGTTTGACTCGCTGTTTTTACCAAAAGCAACCAAGGAAGCTCCTTGAAGCAACAGACGCTTCATGCATTATGTTTTATTTAATCAACAACTGTTATAAACTCATATCCAGAAACTAAACTGAGAAATCCAATTTCAAGCTGGTTTGACCTCTTAGCTCGACAGGAGTCAATATTTCCATCAGGGACGCAAAGTGGTAGAGGTCGAGATCAAGTTCTTGAAAGATATGAAAATATTGTGTTATTTTTAGAATCAGGAAATTAGAAGCTACAGAAGGAAATCTGCATGCATTGCAAGCTGTCAATGCCGTACTGCCCCCCCCCCCCATTCAAAAAGTAATTCTGTCATCTTTTAGATGACGATTTTAATGGAAAGCCTCCTGTCAGTGATTTTAGCATGTAAATGAAACTTGTTGAAAATTAACAAATACATACATAATTGTACAAGAGAGAAAATATCAATTGAAAAGCCATGAAACCATTTAACAATTTAAACAAATAAGGAAAAAAAATAATGATATTTTCCCCCCATATCTTCTGTTTGACTTTCAGTCAAGTGAAACTTATAAGCTAAACTGCTTTGTTATGAAGGAGAGCTCTAGCCTATTTCGCATTCTCAAATAATTCAAATTTTTGCCTTCATAATAGCGAAAAGGGCAATATATTAAATATTCTATCCATTTTACATTAAAATACTTGTGAGTTCATGGGAAATAGATGAATTGCTGCTGAATAGGCCCCATTCATTTAGACACAATTTTATATCGCAACATTTAGAGAGTTAACCCTATAGGGAAACACAGACAAATCCAAACCAGCTATCCATGACCAACCGCTTTCCCTAATTCTCTATCGACGCCTTAATTTTACACCCACAGCGTACATGGCCGACTAGGGGAAGGACGAACCTAAAACTGCGTTTCAAAAAGCTGTTAATCTTCGTTGGCTCCCTAATTCTCATTATTCTCAATTTACGGTCGGTTTCATCCGTCGACTCGATGTCTCTCTTGCTAAATGGTAGCCCGCGCTGTACATCTCTGAGGTTCATACTCCGTATTTTCTTTTCATATTTTCCTTCCTCCGCATCGTGAATAATTGATTTGCTGACACGTGATGGTAAGACAAGCATTTAGATTGCATTAGAGAAGTATGTCTCGGTGAGAACCAGACCATGTACGTTTATCAATGGTGTGTCGCGCTTCATGAGAAAATTAGGACAGGGCCCATTATTTTTAAAGGGATTGGACTACATACACCTTAATCAACACAATTGAAATATAATCTCATGCATTCATTACTCTCTGTTTTGATTAACTGTAAAAATGTGATGTAAAGATGGAAAATGTCTCACATCATTTTCGAGGGAAATGAAATTCAATTTAAATGTTGCTGAAAATAAGAATTACATGAAGTTGGAAATTGCAAGTTTAAGAAACACTGGCTTTGGAAGATTTTTCAGATTAGGGGCTCAGCCATTGACTTTCCAAGGCAACTATAGTGCTTTTTTTGGGGGGGAGGGCATTTCTAAGCCTATGAGAGTTACAATTACATATGTATCATTTATACAACTGTGTGAATGGACACAAAATGATGATAATAATCAATTCATATCAAGTCTCTTGAGGGCTCACAGCACATGTAAGGATTTCAAATCACATATATATTTGATTTTCCTCCTAAGAAATGCATCTAGGTTAGGTTGAATAATTTCATTACAAAATTCTGGAACAGTTCTCTATTACCGGGGGTAGTTCTTCCATTAATGTTACAGACTATGGTTAGTGTCATTCTCCCTCTCAATTAGAACATCATTCAGACATCTTGAGCAGATGCCAGTGGGCAAAGCCTGATTCATGGCACTTTCATGTCTCCCCATCTTTAATTAGAAGCAGATGGGTTCATCCTATCTAGGAGTGTGATCGATTTGTTCCCCAAGAACCTCTTGTCTTGTATTGTCTTGGTTGAGTCGGCATATACAGACTAGACTTGCTGTACTCCGCCATTTTCTTGAGTTTATTTTGGTGAGAGCAACTCACAAAACAGACGCAATTTACTGGACATTTTGATTCTTTAATTTTGATTTAAATGAGTCCAAGGAATTGATTGTTGATGGTTAGATTGTTCCAATCCGGGATTGTGCGTGGGAAGAATCTCTTCAACTAGTCCAGTTGAGGACTCTGTGGTCTACTAGCGCTCCTGTTGCAGTACACATTCTTGCTCTGAATAGACAGGGACTACAGCACTCAACACAGATCTATACTCCGCTGATCACACATATCCCTTTCGAGGCGTGAGTAGTCCCTGTGCGTTTAGGTCAAGGATATGTTAGACTGCAGAGACCTTAACTGGAATACTCTTAAACCATGTGTAGTCTCTATGACCCTGTTCGGATATACAGCGTTAAAATACTTTTACAGAAACCAGTTTAACAGGAACTAGTTTAATGGTAGGTCTGAAGGTGGACTTCCAAGCTTGTTTTGAAATCCACTTTGCATGGTAGATTTTCGAGACCTGGGCGGTGTTTCACCAAGTCATTCTTCAAGTTACGCACAACTTGATGTTCGACTGGTATCAATTTTTGCGCTGGATGCGCGCACTATTAGGAATCATGACGTACAAGATGGGTTACAAGTCGAACGTAAAGTCGTGCGTAAAGTCTTTCTTATCTTGGTGAAACACCTCCCAGGAGCCAGTACAGCTAGGAATCTGAACGCTCTAGATTTTTTTAAGCGGCCTTAGACGGGCGTGGTCAATGCTAGGGTGCAAAAATATCTACACATAGGAAGATCGTATGTAGTGTATTTGAATCTTGCGGAACCCATGATCATATCAACAAAGGAACTGTGCTTGAAATACACTTGAAATTTCACTTCATGGGCTTCTATTCTGAGGCTTTAGGGCAGCTGATAAAACTCCTGCCAGGTACCCATTCACCTCACCTGGGTCTAGTGCAGCACGACGTGGATACATTTCTTGCTTGAAGAAATTAACTCCATGGATGGTGTTTGAATCAATGGTTGAAAGAGTTCAAACCCCTACACTATGATGCTTCCATATAAGTGGCCCCCATGTGCGGGTGGAATGTAGAAAGTTATACCTTGAAAATATATATCAACTCCCCTCCAGCTACAATGTGCATTGCTCGGAATTACACCTTCGAAAGAGGTGTCACTGTTCGTATGAGTCATCTATTGCTCCAGATAGATCACTATCAGTCTCTTTCTTGCTCTAGATTGCTCAGTATTAACGTCTTTGTTGCGCTACATTGTTCACTTCCAGTGCCTTTGCGGCAATTGGCTTCGCTCATTGTGTTTTCTTGCTCTATACGTTGATCTATACTGTAAAAAGTTATATTTTATACACTGTACGTTAGCAAATTCACTGAATTTCAGATCTACTTGAATATTACCATTGTGTTACAATGTATTTTCATGTTTTGAAAGACATAAAGTCTATGGGCATCATAATGAGTGAAAAATTGTGCAAATTCGTGGTCGCGAAATTAGCGAAAATCGAACCCCAGCAGATATTTCACTTCATACATTACATATGTTACACATTCATCTCTGTTAGAAATTCAAGATTTTATGTCATCATGCACAATTTCGTTGTAAAGTTTGATACACATATGGTATAAACAATGCCTTCTATATTACTCTTTGAACACCGAAATGGATAAATATTGCATCTATACTGTAAGAGTATACAATCTTATTCAATTATAGTTTAAATGAGATTAAGATAACAGAATCATGTGACCATACAGAATTGTACTTTTATTGCATATCCATTAAAATTGTTTACATGGTGCTTTGTCAGGGTAGAACTTAGGCAATCTCGGTTTCCTGACATCTCCTAAAGTGATTTTCATTGACAGGCAAATTATTCAAAATCTTGTGCTGGATAAATATGATCGTTTTGCTGCTATTAATAAAGTCAGTTTTATTTAATTTTCATGATCTTGTTCATCATGTGTAAACAGCTCTAAGGAATCGGTTATCACTATATATGTTTTTTTATCATCTTTGGATTTAAAATTCTACCATCGTTCATCTGTCAGGTGATGTCTTAATGAATCATGTAATCCAAGCAGGCCTTTGGCCTCGATGAATTCAAGTGATCGACATCCGATCCTCTTATTGTTGCTCTATGAGTTGAATTAAACACCCCCTTGTAGGATATAATGGGATTTTTTCCCATGTGATCATGGTCTAAAGTTTAATTAGAATTCACACGACTCCTTCAGGTCCTATGGTATATGATACCTTCCATAGTGTTCATGTCAAAGGTGTTCTCTTTCTTGATGATTGTTGTTCCGTTTTGTTTTGCACATTCAAGTAAAAAAAAAACAGACTTTGTGCTACATGTCATCAAAGAAATTATATCCTAAAGGCCTCTGTTACAATTGTCATCCGCAACTATTCTCTTAATATGTTTTCCCCTCTTTTTCGAGGACGATGTCAACTCCCAATTGTAAGAGCCTCAATAGGTTTTTATTTCCTACAAGAAATCATCCCTTTGAGGGTCGTATCTTTAATGCTTTTCATTCAAAGATATGAAGAAGGGTCCTTTTCATTCATGGACAAGTCAAGCTGGGAATGGGGTGTGCTATTCTTCCATGACAATAGGCGTCTGACCGAGAAAATTTCCTGGCGATAACCTTGTGTCTTCAAACGTGTATCAGGAGAGGATGGTCACAGAATCCTCAGTGGAGTGCAAAAAGGCATTAATGTGCAGTTAACACCCCTCTGAATCTGAAGGAGAGTAATTTGCATCAGTTGTACAGTCTAAAGCACTGTGAATCAAAGGAGAAATAGAGTAGACAGAGTAATCCACTCCCTATTCAATCTTATAACGATGATTCTAGCAGAGAAAAAGATTGGAGCGTCCCTATCATTCAACAAACATGTTTGACAGTTTGTTCTACATTTCTTTGCAGAGCGTAAACTCAAAAGTAGCTCTCGTTTGTGCATGTTGCTGGGTTTGATCGGGAAATTGCATTTTTTTGGTTCAGTTTCATTGTTAAAAGATTTCACACTGGAGTATGGAATAGAGACACAGTGAGCAAAACAGACAAAGAAATTGGACAAAGCAAACAATTCCCATTCAATCCTTCATAATACAAGCACTTTGAGAAAACAAAAGAACTTTCCTTCCCTGTGTAAAGAAATATGAAACAGCTGTTGCACCTGCTTATTGAATAAACAGTAAAGTAAACAATAGATTTTCTCTTCTGTGTGAAAAAATATCGTGGAGGCTTGGATGGCAGTGTTTTACTTTGTCCAATTTTGATGCCCTTGCTGCTCAGAGTGACAGAGCGATGACACTCTGCACTGCTCTCCAGCAGCTGAGTGTGATGTCACGATTCTAACTCTGCGGAACGCCTCCTTGTCAAATCACATTCACTCTCTGCTCTCTGATGCTCTGCGTTGTTTATGTGTCTTGTGGGAGGTGCGAATCCACTTGTTCAATCATCAAGATCAACATTGGATTTATCTCGTATGCGTCGCATGAGCTTTAAGTTGAAGATGCCTTCATGATATTTTTCTTGTAGTATCAGCATTCAGAGATTTTTTTTATTGAATTCTGATACAAATATTTGATTTTTGAGCCAAGAAGTGCATATATTTGTAGGGAGGTGAAAACCCTCTTGTTCAATCGTCAAAATCAACAGTGGATTTATATCAGTGATGTCTTGCCTTGTTCAGTTTCAAGATGTTTTTATGATATTTTTCTTGTAGTATCAGCATTCAGAGATTTTTTTATTGAATTCTGATACAAATATTTTAATTTTAGTGCATAGTAGGGAGGTGAGAATCTGCTTGTTCAAGCATAAAATCATCAGTGGACTTATAACAGTGATGTCTTGCCTTGGTCGATTTCAAGATGTTTTTATGAAGTTTTTCTTGTGGTACAATTGTTTGGAGAGACCTCTGACTCAGAATATTTGATTTTGAGAGCCAACAAGTGCTTTATTTGGGACATTTTACCAGTGACAAATGTGTGTAGGGAGTAGAGAATCCACTTATGTTCAATCATCAAAATCAACAGTGGATTTATAGCAGTGATGTCTCGTCTGATTATGAGCCCCAAGTTTGAGATTTTTTTCATCTAACATTTTTCTTGTGATACCAGCATTTGGAGCGATTTTTTATTGCATTCTGACACAAATTATTTGATTTGGAGAGCCAAAAAGTGCTTTATTTTGGGACCTTTTCTCCAATGTCATATGTGTGTAGGGTACATGTATTGCAAGCTGCGGGATGATATTTCTATGACATTTTGCTTTTGATATTGGATTTTGGGATAGAAACTCATTTTATTGCCAGAAATATTTTATCCTGATGGCCAGCAAGTGCTATATTTGGAACTTTCTCTCAGTGCGTGTTTTGAGTTTGAAGCTTCTAGATATTCTTTCAGGTTTGAGAATTCCATTGTCATTACGAGAAATATTTGTTTTTGTCTAGCTTTGTTTGTTTTGAACCGTTAAGTAAATTGTGAGAAACAAGCCGGCATATCTTGCTTTATATTCTAACTTCCTTTCTTTGAACACAAGTCTTCACGGAATTTGAATTGTTTATTGACTGTATCTATGAAATATGATATTTTTGGACTTTGCTCGATGCGTCTGGCAGTCAGTTGCAAAGATAAAACATTGCCTGGTATTATTGATTCAGCAAATTTTGTCAGTGTATGACTTGAGTCATCATAATGATAAACTACATCAAGATTCCTGAGACGAATGTGCATGTATCTTAAATCAGGAATACATGGATGATAATCTTATCCTACATTTGTGAAGCATATCACTTTTTAACTTTCTAAAAACAACTCTCTCTGTTGGAGAACAAGCATATTTGTTGCTCAATGGACTTTGGCAGTGAAGAGAATTGATTTCAAAGGAGAAGTAGATTTGACTTTGATTGAGTGATTATGGCAAACTTGAAGAGCCCTACGTTCTGTTACCGTGTTCTGAAAATACGCAAGTTATCCGAGCCTGTATTCAGGTAAGCCTCCCGAATAATCTGGTAATTAATGTGGATTAATGGATTTTTATGGATTAATTGATTAATAGATATTGATGTTTAGTGTTGGGAGAAAGTGCCAATATTGCAATGATGTTGTAGTAATGTTTATTTTAGCTATTACATGTATCTTTCCAATTAGTGCTTGAAATATTTTAGTTTCCATTTAATGGATCTTTATTACTAAACCAATACTGTATGTATCATCTTTATGATACCTTGACGAGATATTTAGTTTGTAAGGTTTACTTTGTGTTCTGGGTATTTTCCAATCTTTCTTAACTAGAAGTGATCAACCACAGAAAAAGCACAGTATGTACAGTTGGCACAGCGATGTGCCAAGTTTTTGCTGAATATTGTTTTAAAATTTATATATTTTTTTCCTTGTGTTGATGTTGGACATGAGAGGAAGGAAATAGGCCTAGATACCAGTCTGAGCCATCTAAGAAGCATACAGTTCAAATTGTGATACCACAGCGGTTTCACATGGATACATTACAAATTGTGATAACCATTGCAATTTCATATGTGTATACATAACAAATCATGATAAGGCAAAACAAAATTGTTTAGATGCCGAAGAATGACTTGTTTGAAAAATTGGGTCACTCGGTCAGAAATTTTTTATTTCTAAATATATGTATTTTTGGGGAACACCTGTATTTCATGTGGAAAGATAAGACTTAGGGGGTGTTGCTCAAAGGTTGCAATTGATCGTAAGTTGCAGTTGATCAGTACGCGCCAATCAAAATCATTGTTTCATGCGCGTCTTGTTAAATGCACGTACCATCCACGAATGAAAATGCATGCAACAATTTGCAAAGTTGCAGTTGATTTTGAGCAACACCCCCTTAGAATGGAGTAAAAAGCCCCCAAACTACTGAAATAACATTTCAGGTTTCATTTTGCACTCTGCATAGTGGATATGTGGGCTACATAAATTGCATCAATTATTGTTTTTATTTTTGCTGTGTTTTTTTTATTAAAGAAGAAGAAAAAAGGGCCGGTAGTGCCATTTTCATAGAGTCAGTCGGTCGAGAGCATCCAAACAATTTTATTTTTTTAGCCTAAACCATAGCAATTTCACCTTCAATTTTGTTGTGAAAGTAGCACAGGTGTCACACTATTTGATTGATTTTCTCCCATGGTGCTTAGCAATGACGTTAACCTTCACGAAATCTCTTACTTCACACGAGATATTTATTTTTTACCACTTGACCTATATAATGTGTGCAAGGAAAATATATTTATGGCTGTGGACCCCGTTGGTAATCTGACTAGTGTTATTGCGGTGGGAAATATCTTTTCTCGTGGGGAGATCTGTATCATGGTGATATGGAACTTGAATGAAATATTGTAAATATTACAATCATAGTCGAGCATTGACTTTATTGCTCTGGTTGACAGAAAGTTAGAACATGGTTTTTCTTGAGTGCACAATATCTGCTTCTGAGAATTTTTAAATACATATCGGATCAGCCGGAATAATTGAAAATGAAACATCATAGATTTAAGATATGTGTACAATCATTTTGGTTGTATCTTTTAAATTGCAATCAGAGTTAGTAAATGCCGCCTGTGATAGCAAGATAGCATTCAGCGAAGGAGTTTGTCTGTTGCCCTACCCTTCTGAAGATATTGCTTTAACCTCAAATTATATTTCATGCTTGACTACACAGAAATCTATACCAGCGGGCTTCCCACTTGTAAATGCATGTAGACTGTAGATTATTAAGGGATGATGCATTTCTCCCATGTCAATTGAAATATTATTTTCAGATGGTAGAGCAAATTCTAACCTTTGCACTTTTCTAAAAACGATATTATAAAGCGGTACTATGGGCAGATAATAACAGAATTGGACTTTCCGTGCTTTCAGTTTGGTGGTCCTTCTTCATCTTATCCCTCCCCCTTCTCCACCTTTTCATCCTCTTCCCATCCCCTCTTCTTCTTCGTCTGCTTCTTCTTCACTCTTCCTTACCTTCGTTTCCTATCCTTATTTTTCCCTTCTCCACATCCTATATTTCCCTCTTTCCTTTCCCATCCCATTTTCCCACTTCTCCCCTTCTCCCCTCCGCCTTCCCCTTGCTTTCTCCCTTTCCCTTTTCCTTCTCCCTTCCTCCCTTTCTCCACCTCCCCACACCATATCCTTCCTTCCCCTCCCCTATTCCTCCTCCTCCTCCCTTTCTTTTCCCATCCTCCTTTTCAATCATTCTATTCCCATTTCCCTTCCTTCCTCTTTTCACCCATCCACCACTTCTCTTCTTCCCCTCCTCCACCCTCTTTTCTCCTTCCCCCTCTTCTCTCTTTCCCCCTCTTCTCTCTTTCCCCCTCTTCTCTCCTTCCCCTTCTTGGTCATCCTTCCTATCTTTGCTTTCCTCTACCTACTCTTCTACGTTCTTCTTCTCATCTTCTATATATCTCTCCATTCTCTATTTCTTTATCCTCCATCATCTGATCTTCCTTACATTTTCCCCTCTACCCATAAATCCTCCAGAAAGGAGAGACAGGTGATATCCTAGAAGCAGAGGGAAGGCAACCTTTATACATCATGAACATAGCTCACTAAATGCTCGTGCATCTATTCGGAATGCTGTATGTATGTCAAGTACATACATCAAGTACAACTACAAAATACATGTCAAGTACCTGGGTTGCATTTCATAAAGCTGTTAGTAGATCTACACACGACTCTATGAACTGCTGGCGCTTCTATCCCCACATTGCATTATAACTGCTGTTGCTGAATCGCACCAGAGACAGGCTCACCAGTTGTTCGTAAAGTTGTATGTAGATCTATGAATAGCTTTATGAAACAGGTGCCAGGATTTTTTGAGATATTCAATCCACTCTCATGAAATTGAATGACTGACATTTCAAAGCACCATCTCTACATTCAGGCTTCATCTTTGCTATCTACTTTAGATGTAAATGTAGTGGCATGGCTTCATCTTCTTTATTTTTTCTCTCTATTTTTCTCTATCTTTCTCTATCTTTCTCTCTCTCCCTCGTTTATTCTTTCTCTCTCCCTCTATTCCTCAACTGATTTTCCCTTTCCACCTTACGATGCTTCTCCTGTTTCTTTCAGTGTCAGATTTCTCTCTGCTCATCCCCCAGCCTCGCCATGGAATCAAATTAGTCTGGAGAATGTGTCTTCCAGGAGGCATCAAAATATTGAATAGATGGGACCAAGGGGACTGAAGGGAAAGGCATTTATAAAGGTCTTCATGTTTTGACACCGAGCTGTCACTTTTTTCTGTCACCGTAGGGAAATGTCCCTGGTGAAAGCTGGCCACCTTCAGGAAATAATTTCTTCTTTATTCATGAGATTTATGATGAATCCATGGACTTATTAGGCATGGAGTACAAGTGATCTTTGTTCCTTTGAATTTTGAGATCTACTTGCCAACCACTCAGTAATAATAAGAATGTGCGTAACACAACAGCTGAACAAAAGTAAAAGCAAACACAACCACAATAACCACATTCTCATCCATTCACTGGTAATTAAAACCTTTAATTTATATGAAAATACAACTCAAGCATATGCTAAAATGGTTAGAATCTGTGGGGAAAGAATAGATGGTCTCGGGAAAAGATGTGAATTTGAATTTAGATTTGAATAGATTGCTACCTTTCCGCTCGACCTTTAAGATAAGTTGAGCATTTTTGTTTAAGAGAGTCGAAAATATTTTCTGTTTCAAATATATCAGCAAACCTCCTCCAACTTCAAAGAAATGAATATCGACATATTTCCATGTTTAGTCAGTCCATGTTGAACCCAAGGAAGCATCTGGATGAAACAAGCCAGTAAATCTTTGCAAGTCGTTGAGGCACGATTAGGTTTTGCGGTTCTCAAACTGAAGCACTTTTGTTGTGACAGTCGTTTCGTTAATCAGATCTCAACCATTAACCTGCGCCTAGGAATCAATATTTGCAAATGTTGTGCCACACTATATCTAGTTACATGCATGTGTGCTGGTTCAGTTTTGCTTTATGCTGAATGCTCATCTAAAGTGGCCCTGCTGTGGTTTACCATGTAAAGCAAAATAGTGTATCCCATTTCGTTGCCTATCTGCATACTGGCAATGATTTTACATGGTTACATAAAACCCTCATTGCAACAACTTCTTTTGAAGCCTTTTCTAATACTTCATAAGCCAATGATTTACTGAAGATATTTTCACGTTTTTTGGATCAGTCTGACATTTAAAACATGTTGCCATTCTTTGCATTTTTGACAATATTTGTATGCATATGAATGTGCATCATACTTGGCAAAAATTTTCGCCAGGTTCAGACGACAAAATTTGCAACAATAAAACCATCGCAAAAATTTTAGCTTATACAGTATTGTACTTTATTCAGTTGAATACTGAGTTATTCATGCTTGATGAATTGTTAGAGTTTCCTTGCATTCACGTCCACTGTGGTATGCCAGTTTGGATGCTACTTCAATTATGAAGTTTTCAAATTTACACTCTTGAAGCGATCTAGTTAAAAAATGAGTAGACGAGTGATCGGCGTGGAGCCAATTGGTGATCTCATCATTATTTGACTAGTTTCCAGTAAGAAATGATCGATATTCAGTCAAACCTAGCAAGAGGTACAACAAAATTGACGAGAATAATATTTTGTTCCCAGCTGACTATACTTTCTAATCATTTTAACAACTACAATATTCATAGAATTTGTTAGTGGAATGATGGAAATGCAAGTGTATAAATCCTTGGTGACACTATCCAACCATTGCACTATCCTACTCTTTTTTTGTCTAGAAGTAGGAATTAGACAGGTTGTGATTTAAATAGTGAACAGAGAAAAAAATGAAATGACCCAGGAGATATAGAGACAATCACACCCTGCATTTGTATGTGATCTGAATAATACCAGGGTTGTGTTTGTACGAATGAGTGATGATCCTTTCTCGCACTCAATGATAACTCCTGGCGGTTATTCACACCAAAGAAAGGATCACCAGTCGATCGGACAGTCGTGAGTAGATCTACGCACAGCTTTATGAGACACAACCTGGGAGGTGTTTCACCAAGTCGTTCTTAAGTTACGCACGACTTTACGTTCGACTGGTATCAGTTTTTGCCCTGAATGCGCGTAATGATGTGAACCATTGCGCACAAGAAGGGATACCAGTCGAACGTAAAGTCATGCGTAAAGTCTTTCTTATCTTGGTGAAACACCGCCCAGGGACGGAAAGTGTATGGCTGAATAAGGGTGAACAAAACAGATATTTTCTGTAAATTTCATAGTGATTCGTTTGTTTCTCTTGTTGGCTGCTATAGAAACAATAGGTACTTATCACATTCGCATTAATTTCCATAGCAACATAGTGTTTATCATCCTTCCTCTTTATAATCCCTTGGATTACTCTTATAACCACTACAAGATATCAGTAGCTCATAAAAATTGTAAGTTGTTGTTTCTATTTGTCAATTTAAGTTTTAGTTTCTATCTTGCCTTGAAAATATATGACAAACATTTGATAAAGTGATGATTTATTAGTTCCTCCAAAGAGATATAAAATANCTTTTTTGGTCTAGAAGTAGAAATTGAACAAGCTAGTGGATTAAGAGAAAAAATGAATTACCCAGGAGATACAGAGACAATCATACCCTAGTTTGCAAGGACATACCCTAGACTTTCGGTGTGTGCATGCGCAAATCATGATACAGGGTGTGCATATTGTGTGACTACAGCACACACATACAGCATTGCTCTACCCTTGGGGAGAGCATGCAGACACACAGTTCATACCCTGTATCACTCTCTGTGTGTGCGCACAATGAAACCCAAGGGTCTGTTCTGGCAGACTAATCATACCCTGCGTTTGTATGTGATCTGAATACTACCAGGGTTGTGTTTGAACAGACGACTGGTGATCCTTTCTCGCACTTAGTTATAACTCATGGTGCTGAATCCCACCGAAGAAAGGATCGCCAGCCGATCGGACAGTCGTGAGTAGATCTACACCCAGATCTACACCCAGCTTTATGAGACACAACCTGGGACGAAAAGTGTATGGCTGAATAAGGGTGAACAAAACAGATACTTTCTGTAACATTCCATAGTGATTTGTTTGTTTTTCTTGTTTTTTGCCATAGAAACAATAGGTACTTATCACATTCGCATTAATTTCCATAGCAACATAGTGTTTATCATCCTTCCTCTTTATAATCCCTTGGATTACTATTATAACCACTACAAAATATCAGTAGCTCATAAAACTTGTAAGTTGTTGTTTCTATTTGTCAATTTAAGTTTTAGTTTCTATCTTGCCTTGAAAATATATGACAAACATTTGATAAAGTGATGATTTATTAGTTCCTCCAAAGAGATATAAAATACGTTTGGTTCCCCTTTGAAATTGATCACGAACTAAATTGTCTAATCACCTTTGCTTGATGAATATGATTTTCTTTCCTGAAATGTCTTTGCTACTTCAGAATGTTTGATATTAATGTAAACAATTACGATATGTATCAGATAAAATATTGATTCCTTGTTGAAATTTCCTTCAGAGGAAGGACAGTACAATGACTGTTTGACCTTCCTTGTCATTTTTCCTTCTTTGTAAAGATTTTTTAAGATACATGTCTTGTCTTTTTTTCTTTCTTTTTTTATAGATGAACATTGAAAGAGATTTGTAGAGGTGCTTATATTTATCCATTTGGGAAGAAAGACCTTGTCCTTATTTTTCTTTCAAATAGAAGGGGAAACCACCTGTTCTTTATGTGAATAACCCATACGATATGTACTTCCTTATGAAAGCATTTAGGGAGATACCAAGTTTGATTTGTTTTTCCCTTTCTTTGATTTGTTTTGTTTTTAGTATGTTGAAGACATTGATAGGTGAGATGAACACATAGTACCAATTCTTCCAAGGTCAGCTACTTGAAATGGTCAGCTGCTTGAAATGAACCTTACATCAACAAAAGTGCAAGATGTTGTGATAATTAGTGTGAAAAAAAAAATCATCAGAGAACAATTTGTTATTGTGATACTTGCGGCTATTGGTATTGAAATCCAAGATGTTTGCTGGTTTTGCTCTACTTAGAAAGAGACAAAACTGATGAGAACCAGGGCAGTAATTATATGATATATTGTCTTTTGTAACAATGGTTATATGGTCGGCAAGTTGAAGATGGTTACTGAAGTAATTACGTTATGAAGTGGGCTTGGATTGTTGTCATGTCTCCACTGACCGAAGGTAGTGCTACATGTAGGGGCAATTTGCTTTCATTTCTTTGTTGTCTATATTAATCTAGATGATAGAATAACAGATTATGCTCGAGAAATTAATCATACTGCCCCTCAATCCTCTGATGAGGAGGTTTTACACACTTAGCAGAAGGGACAAAGGTATTGGACAAAGTAAAAAACCTCCATTAAAACATTACCAATAACTAGATGGACACAAAAGAACATTCCATTATTCCTATAATGTGGAAAAATGAACAAGAGTATGAGTATGAGCACCTGGGATTTTCTTATAGAGTCCCAGAAAATATAGACCGAAATAGAGAAATGGATGCACCACATCACACACAAAAAGGAAATAGAGAGAAATATGAAAGGGAGGGAGGAAGATGGTGAATGGTGAAAGCCAAAGAGACAGATGAGAGAAATAGGGGAAGAGAGAGATCAGAGACAGGATCAAGAAATATGAATATTAAAGTATGAAAAGAGCTTGTCGGGGATTTTATTTTCTTTCCCTTTTCCCCCAGAAGAACAATATTACTTTAGGGCATTAAGCTTGCTGCAGCAACAAATTAGCCAGCCCAAACTTATTCAGTAAAATCTAGGATTCTGATTGGATGAGAAGCACTGAGTAGCTGTTGCTATGGTAACTGGTGCAGAATGATTTTCCTCTAAAAGAAGAGAGAAGTGGGCACACAAAATTTGTTTCTCTATAAGCAACGAAAGATGATTTGAATCTGCCATGATTGAATCTCAAAGAAGGGTGAATTTAGAGTGAATTTTCCATCTTCACTCATTTTTTAGCAAACTTTCTCATTAAATATTTTAGAATGGAGGCTGTGTGCTACCCATCATGTAATACAGTGATATCATAATATCATAAATGCACTAATTATTACGAAAGTCACCCATCGACTACTGAAAACGGGTAGTCCCTGCACAAAGTTTATAGGAATTGTTTAAATCGGTAGTCAGTGGGCTAATAGTTTCTCCATTTGTGGAGGGATTGAGTCACGTCTGAATAATGTAACAACCTTTTAGTTGTAGACAATCTTTTCCATCAGAATGTTTTAGGAGTACATGTCTTGAATTCATTAATAAATCACACTTCCAAGGAGACTGTTGCACATTCTTTATTGTCTTTTTGCTTCGATGAACAGCATCATCTGGCACGTTCCTTTACCAATTACAATTCAGTTGCTTATTTGTACTTTGAAAATGACGTTACTCATGGCATGTTAGTTCTGGGAAGCCGATATTTTTTCTTGTGCAAGTATGACAATATAACAAGTTCGTTCATCAATCAAATTCAATTGTATATTTTATGTACTTTGTCTGGTAGCTTTGGTGAGATGAATTATTAAATCAAAGCATTTTAACCCTTTAGCAACCCGCCTGGAAGTGTCCCTATTACTCACTGAACCGCCAAAACTGTCAGCCATTTTCCATGCATTTTGTATTTATTCTTGTTGGGCTACAATGATAAATTGCATTCATACATGAGCTCAAGATAACTATTTTACAGAGAAAACTATAGTATGAATCCTTCAGTTACCTTTGTCCATCATGATATTTTTCAGTTCGTCTCTGCCGCCTATGAACCAAATAATTTCTCATGAAATGAAGCTTAAATGCAATAACCATATGCTCTCTCTGACCAGAAGGTGTTTTGCTACAGCTACTTGGTGATTCACATGATTTCACATGATTTCTATGATTTTTCTGTGGATGTTTTTGAAGGTTGGCATCTGTACCATTGATTTCAGCAAAATTCTCACTATTTTATGTGATATCATGCTCCTTTCCTTGATATTTGAAATTACGTAACAAATAAGACTAGAAAATGCACCATCAATAATCAACCACCTTCTTTTATCTCCTCTTATCTTCTGTAGCTTTGACGTTGAAAATGGGCCGTCACCGAGCAGAAGTCCCGGGTTGGAGGCGGCCAGTCCGTCGTCGGGTCTTGTACTCAACTTTCCCCAAAGGAGGGAGTCCTTCCTCTATAGGTCGGACAGCGAGTTTGACCTCTCACCCAAATCTATGTCCAGAAATTCTTCCATCACAAGCGAATCGTAAGTAGTCTTTATTTATTTGTCATTGATATTTTGTCAATTGGCAACATTTCTGTGTTAATCAATATGGAAATTAAAAGTTGATTCGAAACACATTTTGAGAAGTAAATCTCATGTAGATAGGTGTTATTTTATTATATAGAATCGATTGCTATTCGAATATTATGCTGCCAGTTAAGCAACTCACATACAATTATGTTATTCAAACAATTTTATATTTAACCTTTGGAATAAGATTTTCAGTTGCACCATGTGGCGTGTAAGAATGTCTTTATAGAAGTAAGTCCTGAAAAGTAATGATCATAGCTAAAGAAGAAATAAGAAGGCACATTGTGTCAAGCCCTGGTTACATAATGTAGGACCCCGGAAGCAACACGATTCACCCCGACTCTTTGTTAATTCACAGTTAACTGCCTCAGAACTGCGAGTCAGGGTGAATCGTGTTGCTTCCGGGGTCCTATGTGACCAGAGCATAAGGTAAATGAACTAATCCTAACTTGGGTGAAGAAAGTATAAGCATTGATAGAATCTCTGGTATATATTTTTATGATATTTAAATGTTTATGATGAGCACAATATTATTTTATATTCAATAAACTTTATTCACAATTTTCTCTTGTAAAAGTTAACATATGAAAGAGAGCGTTCTGAAATATTAAAGGTTAACAGCAATAGATTAAGGCTATACTTTTTAGATATTTTTTATTATGATTTTTTTATTGAATATAATAATAATAGATATTCCTTCTTGAGATACTGTATTCATAATGATATGATTAGATGCTGATTTAGTAGACTGATTTTTCATATTAGATACCTTATTTTACATTTGCATGCTTCTTTACAGCAAAATGCCAATTTTTGGGTAAGTTAAAGAAAAAGCTAATCTAATATCGAGTATTTATCTGAAAGGGTAATTTTTCATTGATGAACATCATAATTTTCCGTTATTTCCAGTCAAGTCATTAAGTGCTAAGCTTTTGCTCCAATTACGTGATTTTATATATTGCATTATAGATTATTGGGCTTTAATATGAATATATGCATTTCTATGAATTTAGTATGCTCTAGTTCAAGAAAGATATATACCTGCGAGGCAAGGTTCGTAACAAAATAATTTTAAAAGGTAGATGGCAGCAAAGTAAATCAACGCTCATTAGCAAAGGTCCTAAATAGAGAAATCTAGTGATGCCGCCATTTTATGCACTTGAAAAGAATAATGAAACTGGAGAATAATGTAATGAATGAAGAAAACTTAAATTTTGATAATTCTGGGTGAATGAATTTATAGCTGAAAAAGAAATATTCACTGCAGAACTTGTACTCATTAAAATAAGGAGCTGGGAGGGGGAATTGACAGCAAACATGATACAGTCAAACCTATCTATAGTGGCCACCCAACAAGGGGAACAGAAAAATGGCCACTGTAGACAGGTGACCACTAGAGACAGATTCTATAACATACATTTACATCTGGATGAAACCAATTTAAGTGGCCATTGTAGAAAGTTGGCCACTATAGACAGGTTGCTGCTAAGATAAGTACATGATATTTTGAACAGATTTTTCCCTCCTCACTTTTCTCTTTCATAACTTTCTCTATGTATTATGGTACTCTTGGTTTCCTTTGCTTGTGCATTTTATGGAGCTTGGTGTTACAAATTTAGATCAACATTTTTAGGAAAGATAATATCAAAATGAAGATGCACATTGCATTTAAAATTTTGAATTTGAAGGGTTTATTTTTTTCCTGTATGAGACAAATTTAGCTGCATTTGATAGGATTGCAGATATATTTTTTGCAATTTTCTCTGTTTGATAGAAAATTTTGAACAATGCACTTTCTTCGCTGCCAAGTCACTGCACACAGTAGTCCAATTCTTGCCATTTGCTAGTTGATGTAACTGTTCCAAATGCTAATAGTCTTGAGGAATAGAAATTATGCAATGAACGTAAGCCATAGAGTGGGAGGTATAATAATAGAGCATTTTGAAGCAGAATTTTTGCCTGGAGCAAGTAGTGTTACGCAAAATGATTAAGTATGAATAAGTATCCACCTCTATAATCACTGCATACTTTGAATTGATGGTCGGAATCGTAATTATGTAAAGAAATTGGGGCAAAGGATGCTGGATGTGATATTAGTCGATGACAGAGCACGATTTTTTAGTAACTAAACACCTATCCCTCTGGTTGAAGCACCCATAACAAGTTGAAGAAGAGTTGTGAATCTCATTCTCACATTGACTCCAAAAATTGTATTGACATCACTATCTTATTTGAAACTGAATTGGTTAAAATTTTATTTTTTATCCTGCCTCATAATTTCAAAACATAACAAACTAGTATGAGTAGATCTCATAGCATATTTTACCATTTACATCGCGGTCTAGATGTAAATAGACACATGCAACTTAGTATTTGTGGTATTTCATGTTTTTTTTTGCTCAGCCAATAACTGTACAGCTTTCCTGTATCAAGTATTTTCCTGTTTCTCTAGCTGCTTTCAACCCTATATAATCATGATGATGGTATATAATCTGTTTCTGCCTTAGAGATGAAATATATCCGATCTATTGCTTTAGTTATTCAATCACCAATTATGAGAATTGCTACCTCTTGTACTCTGTAAATTGCACTTGCACTGGCACATGCACTGGCTCTTGCACTTGCTATCGAGGAAAATTAAGTGACAGCATGGACTTAGCAATAATGTATTACCAACGATCATTATTCCTTTCAAGTTGGAAATTGATCCGCTGATAGATTAGAAATTTGCTCTCAGAAGCAAATTAAACAGGTGATCTCCATCAGGGATATAAATCATAGCTGGCAGATCTTGGCAGGAGCCCAGAGATTCATTACGTAATGTACAGTGTAACACCAGAGGCGAAAGTGTTTTCTCTTTCAAAACTTTTGGCGGAGCTCCCACATCAAAGGAGTAAGGGTTGTTGGTAGTCCATTTTTTCTCAGTCTATGATTAAAGTAAAACTGGGAATAAGCCATGTACATGTGATGTGTAAAATCACAAGTGCTATGGCTTGGGTCTTTGGGGAGGCACGTACACTAACACCTATATAACATATTATGAAATGGATGGATATGAGTCATGCTTTTGGGGCTGTCACATATTCATCCTTGGAGGCCCATAGGCTTTTGTGAGTAAGAAACTGAGCTGCTTTTTATGAAAGTGACATTCTATCGGTTGGGATGTTCAAGAAACTTCATTTCTGATGTTTGATTTGATTTATTTTCCCATTTCAAGAACATTTTCACAATTCGGACATAAAATTACAATGATTTGGCTACAGAAATAATTGTAATGTTTTCTTGAAATGCAGCCCCATTTTTACTTGCTGTACAGGCCATGGGAGTGGATATGTGATATGGCCCCTAAATTAACGTTAAAGTTTTGTATGCAGGATTGTACACCAAGTATGATGTCTCAAAATCATTTAGTCATTTGAATGACAATTTTATTGAAGAAAATAAATTTTTCCAATATTAATCAAAAAGTGATATCATTTTGCAATCAAAAGAAACTAAATCATCTGGTTTTCCTTTTTATGGATAGAGATTTAAGGGATATTTTTCAGACAAAATTTGTATCCTCTGAAGTCAAAAGGTTATCAGATAATTGTCATCAATGTCGCATCATACTTTCTGCCTGTTTTTGTTAAATTATTTTAATTCAAGAGTTTTTAAAAGGATGAATGATAGCATATTGCAATATTTTATCAGAAAATGGATTGTACACAAAACTAACCTGAATATCTGATTGGGTGAGCTAAAGAACGATCATTTCATGAGAAATATAAAATTTTCCTGGATTATTTCAAATAATCCAGCAGTGAGCTCCATATTTTGCAAGCTACCAGTAGAACAATACACAACCAAAATGAGCACAATATAAACTATTTCCGTCAAATAAATTGGGTCATTGACAATAGAACCGTACGCCGTGTATTGAACTGTGCAGAAACAACAATAACAAGCCGGTTCCGAATTAAATAACATTACAAAGGACCATTGAATTGGCGTTTGACTTAATTTTACGGAAATTAATTTTATCGTGTTAATGGTGCTATCACATTTATGCACACTCTCTATTCATTTGGACTAAAATTGTGTTAATTGTATAAATTTTTTTTAATCATTCTCTTTCTCCCCCCCCCCCCCCTCCTCCTCTACCTCTCTATCTGTTTCCCTTTTCCGCTCTCTCATCGCAGACATGCACAAGAAGACATTATCGTCACACCGTTTGCCCAGATCCTTGCCAGTTTACGAAATGTACGGAAGAACTATGTTAATCTTACGGGTGTTTCACAGTCCGCATCAAGGTGAGTGTACTTTCTTTTTTTCCCTTTAAAGCGGGTCACAATCCGTTTTCTAAGGAGTTTTTTTTTTTTAGTTGTATGAGTTTTTACACACTTGGTACTTTCTAAGAAATTATTGTTGCAACAAATTTTGAAATGCATAAACATGTAGGTATAATACTGCTGAGAATTTTATAATAAAAGTTCCTTGTATTGAAATATCTCTTTTGTGTTACCATAGCAACAGGCAATCTCCAAGAAGTACTCAGGCAAGCAAGCAAGCATCGACACAATCTTCAACAGGGTCATCAACAGATGATAACCAATCCAAGATGGTAGGAGACACGTTAGATGAGCTGGACTGGTGCTTAGAACAGCTGGAGTCGATGCAAACACATCGGTCAGTCAGCGACATGGCAACCAGCAAGGTGAGGAGAGCTGTAATGGTTGTGGTGGTGGAGATGGTTGCAGCAATGTTGATGTCATTGCTGTTGGTGGTAGTAGTGGTGGAAATGGTGTTGCTGATGGCAGTTAGGATTTGGCATTGGTTGATGATGCTGGTGATGCTGGTGATGGTGATCGTGGTGGTGGTGTTGGTTGCAGCAATGTTGATGTCATTGCTGTTGGTGGTAGTAGTGGTGGAAATGGTGTTGCTGATGGCAGTTAGGATTTGGCATTGGTTGATGATGCTGGTGATGCTGGTGATGGTGATCGTGGTGGTGGTGTTGGTTGCAGCAATGTTGATGTCATTGCTGTTGGTGGTAGTAGTGGTGGAAATGGTGTTGCTGATGGCAGTTAGGATTTGGCATTGGTTGATGATGCTGGTGATGCTGGTGATGGTGATCGTGGTGGTGGTGTTGGTTGCAGCAATGTTGATGAGATCGGTGTCAGTGGTGATGAGGTGATGAGTTTTGGTGGTGGTGGTTGTGGGAATCTTCGTGTTGATGGTGACAGTTGTGAAGATGGTGGCAGTGGCTGTTGATGCTGGTGATGATGGGAGTGGTTGTAATGATGATGATGATGTTGGTGATGGTTTATTGGTGGTTGTGGAGGAGATGGTGATGATGGTGCAGCAATGTTGATGATATTGGTGTTCGTAGTTGTGATTTTGTTGCTGTCGGTGGTTGTGGAGGGGATTGTGGCAATAGTAACAGATGTGATGATGATGGCAGTGGTTGATGATGTTGGTGATGATGAGAGTGGTTATGATGATGATTATGATGATGAGATTAGTGGTAATGGTGAAGATTGCAGCAATGTTGATGATGATGGTGTTGGTGGTGATGAATTTGTTGTTGGTGTTTGTGGTGGAGATGTTGATGATGGTTGTTGTAGTGATTGATGATGCTGGTGATGATGATGAGATTGTTGGGGATGGTGGTGGGGGGGGGGGGGGGGGGGGGGGTGGTGGAGATGGTGGTGTTGGTGATGGTGGTGGTGATGGTTGTGGTTGTGATAATAATGAAATTGTAGTTGATGGTGGTGGTTGTGGTGGAGATGGAGATGATGGTGGCATCGGTTAATGATGCTGGTGATGATAAAAGTGGTTGTGATGATGATGATGATGATGATGATGATGATGATGATGATGATCACAATGATGATTGTAATGATGATCGCGATGATGATTGTAATGATAATACTAAAGTTTGGCTGAATATCCTGATGGTAATGATAATGGTATAGTGTGGTTTGTGCTGACATTAACATTAGTCAGTTTTACGTTTCTTATTAATGACAAAGATCGANGATGAGCTGGACTGGTGCTTAGAACAGCTGGAGTCGATGCAAACACATCGGTCGGTCAGCGACATGGCAACCAGCAAGGTGAGGAGAGCTGTAATTGTTGTGGTGATGGAGATGGTTGCAACAATGTTGATAATATTGGTGTCAGTGGTGATGAGTTATGAGTTTGTTGTTGGTGTTGGTTGCGGTGGAGATGGTGATGATGGTTACAGTTGTAATGATGATGGTAGTGGTTGATGATGCTGGTGATGATAAAAGTGGTGATAATGATGATGAGATTGTTGGTGATAATGGTTGTGATGATGATGAAGATGATCATGGTGATGGGAGAGGTGATGATGATGACAACAATGATGATGATGATGATGAAGTTGAAAATTACAATGATGATGGTATTGATAATGGTATAGTGTTGTGTGTGCTGACATTAACATTAGTCAGTTTTACGTTTCTTATTAATGACAAAGATCAAGAGATTTATTACTCTAATCATTTATTCTCTACAGTTCAAGCGGATGTTAAATCGAGAGCTGTCAGCTTTCTCAGAAACAAGTAAATCAGGGAACCAGATCTCAGAATACCTCTACAACACATTTCTTGGTAAGTTTTTCCACCTCACTGGACTATCTAGGTAATAATAATAATAATATAATGGTGGCTACTTGTGTAGCGCGCAGGTCCACCTTATCGGTGCCCATGGCGCTGAAAGCTTTGCACTCACTATTACCCGGCTCTAGCTGGCACGCATGACAGGGAATTTCTACCTGCCGTCCCCATTTACCTCACCTGGGTCGAGAGCAGCACATTGTGGATGAAAACAAAGTTTTTCTCCCTGTTATTCTGCAAAGGAATGTAGAACATAAAGCTTTAAAAATGATTGTCTAAGGGATATCAGGTACTAAAGTTTGTAACTGATTGCAACGTCTTTTATGTTAAGCCCCTCCCCCCTTCCTCTGGTATCACATCTGGTTTGCTGAATAATAGAAAGGCTGCTCTCTTTTGTCTGCTCTCCTTTCTCTGCTAGAGCGATTGTCAAGTCTTGAACGGAGAGTCGTTTTTTTGTCCAATTTCTTAATCCTTTGATCTCACAGTGTTTGCTGTGGAGGGTTAAGGGAGCTACCTGACTACTTGATGAAATTGTGATTGCTATTTGCTTTGGTGTGACAAGACAGATGACTTAGGTTTTCTTATATTGATGAGTTTTTCTACCCAAGAGATAGATAGTTTATCTTAACAGCTATAGTAGCTTGAGCTGTAATTAACATTGCTCTAGAAAGATAAATGAATGAAGGCATTTTATTATTTAAAGGGGAACTTCACCCAGACATTGATGCACTCTCAGTAGATGAAGCAAAATACAATGATCAATTTGTGAAAATTTGAGCAAAATCCAACAATCCATTCAAAAGTTACGAATTTTCAAAGTTTTGATTTAAACCCCTCATGGGCTCCTTAAATTGGCAACGTACAGGCACAAAATGGCTGCCAACATGGAGAACTCTGTATTCACTTTGTACACAGAATTTCACATTTTCTTCTTTTTATAGAAAAGTAGACAATAAATCGACACAATTCATTCCGAAATGCATGAGGAATCAAAATGTCCATATCATACTTATATAGGAAGGTACACTTTTGTCTACTTTTCTAGAAAAAGAAGAAAATGTGAAATTATGTGTACAATGTGAATGAAAAGTTGTCCATTTTGTGGCTGTACGTTGCCAATTTGAGGAGCCCATGAAGGGTGTAAATCAAAACTTTGAAAATTCATGACTTTTGAATGGATTATCGAATTTTGCTCAAATTTTCACAAATTGACCATTGTATTTTACTTCATCCACTGAGCACACATCAATGTCTAGGTGAACTTCCCCTTTAAAGTAAGGGCGAAGTGATGTATTTGTGTCACATTTTGCTATTTGTTAAAGCTCTTGTGTAAGCATTCAAATTTCTCTTTTTAGGTTCTGTAGTCCTTTAAAATTGAAGGATGGATATTAACAACAAATCTAGGTTATTTTAGGAAAATAATGGCTAGGCTGACTTCAATGCAGTTTTGACACCCCTCTGGCTCATACACATAACATAGCACAGGACGTGGGCATTTCACCTCACACGATTGGTTAATTTGAATGATTACGGTACATTTGGATATTGATGTGTCCTACATATCGATCCCAAATTGTATTTGAATTGTGTCATGCATTCAAGAACTTTACATGCTTTTTCCACCAAGGGGGTGAGAAACTGAACAAGTAATTGGGTTCGTTTTCAAGCACCTGGTATATTTGTGACCCATACCTCAAAAATAGCAGCAAGTTACCCATGTTACAGCAGAGCAAAAAGCCTGCTTAATTATGTTTGGTTAGACCCTGGTCACATAGAGGCCCGGAAGCAACACGATTGAACATGACTCTTTGTTAATTCACAGTTAACTGCCTCCGAACAAAGAATTGTGTTAAATCGTTTTGCTTCCGGGGCCCTATGTGACCTGGGAGGTGTTTCACCAAGATAAGGAAGACTTTACGCATGACTTTACATTCGACTAGTACCCCTTTTTTGTGCGCAATGGTTCACATTATTACGCGCATTCAGCGCAAGAACTGATACCAGCCGAACGTAAAGTCGTGCGTAACTTTAAGAACGATTTGGTGAAACACCTCCCGGGGCTTGAGGAACAATTTTGATGAAGCAATAAATTTATTTTCCTTTTGTAATGGAAATGTAATTTCATATTACAAGTTTTGTTTAATGGCTAATCATGTGATTGTTAATAATGGATAATATATTTTATGTGGCTGTTGATTTTGGTTTGTCTGCAATGTTGCAAATAATCTTTTTTTTACTTCAAATAATCATTTTAAAAGCATCAATATTAACTGGTATACACTGTGGCAAGCTGGAATCCTATTGCCTATTATTCCTCCTTACAAAATGGTCACTATACTGATATTAATCTCATCAAGATGCCCTTTAGATTTGAACAATTATTCATTGCCTTCTCTTGTTTGATATTACTTTATCTTACAAGTCACTCCCATGATAATGATGAAATCTAAAGATAATGATGTGTAATTTGACTGAGGAATAGAAACACTCTTGAGAATGTGTGGGATTGCTTTAATATTCACACAGACTTGCAACCAGCCATGAATCAAGTGATGCTATTTGAAAAAGTGTGGCTTAAAAACAGATGATGTGCGCAAGTCTTTATAATCTGGCGCCTGTGGTTTTCTAAGGCAAGAGTTTGGGTTGAAAGATGAGCATTTTGATAATAATTCTCTTACACTTGATAGAATGCTCACCAAGATTGTGTTTTTCTATACATGTTGATTCTGATATTCTGTTAATTTGTTATTATGTATTATTCTCCTTTCCTACACCTCCCTTTTTCTTTCCTCTTCTTGCTTTTTTTTCTTTCACTTTTTCCACCATCTTTCATGCTTTAATTTTTTACCTTGCCTCTGTCCTTATCTTTTTACCCTTTTCTCTTTTCCTCTCTCTTTCTCTCATTTCTGTTTTTACATCTATTCACCTATCTCTGTCCATTTCTCTTTTACCCCCCTTTTGCCTATCTCTTACCGTTAATCTCTCCCCCCCCCCCCCTTCTCTCCCTTTCACCCCTTACTCTTGCTCTTCTGTGTCTTTCTCCCTTCCTCTCTCTATTTCATCTTTCTCTGCTCTTTTTCACTCTTTCTGTCACAGACAAACAGCAAGAAGTTGACCAACCCGTGCCGCTGTCGGCAAGAGAACTAGCGCCCTCACCGTCCCCACTCAGCAAGGCGCCCGCATCCAAGAAGCTCCTAAAAGCCAACGAGCTGATGAAAATCAAGGGTGTTAGCCCATGTATCGTCAACAAGCCCAAGCACAATAACAACACCGTCAGAGGCGAGATTGTCAAGAAGTTTGGTGTTCATGTCAAGAAGGAAAAAGAGGATGAGCTGGAGAAGGTAAGAAAGAGAGAAAGGAAATATTTGATTTGACTTTTTTTTTTATTTTACACATCGTAATGCAAGAAAATACCAAGAAAGCCATAGGCTTATTTCCAATGGGGTTGTTATAATAGTATATGAGGCCCCCCCCCTTAAAAAGAATTGTTAGTAATAGACATAAAACCAATCTTCATGAACATCCCATGACATTAAAAAAGTTCAATTTTCCAAATATTTATGCTGTTAAGAACTATTGATTCTCAAAAAAGAAACAAAAAAAAAAAACTCATGCCAAGACTAGTTCACAAAGCGAAACAATGGAACAGACACACAAAAGAATGTGCATGCTTTAATAGCTAAAAAAAAAGTTTGCACAGAACCTAATTATGATGTACGGAGCCAAACTTGATCATGAACATCACGTTTATTTGCCTCTAACTCCTTATATTAATCCACATCGTGTGAGATGAAGCTATTTAGGTTTGATTTTATACACTTAGGGGGTGTTGCTCAAAAGTTGCAATTGATCGCAATTTGCAGTTGATCGGAACTCGCCAATCAAAATCATTGCTTCATGCGCATCTTGTTAAATGCGCATATCGCGTGCGAATGAAAATGCGCGTAACAATTTGTAAACTTGCAGTTGATCTGCAGTTGATTTTGAGCAACATCCCTTTAGTAACATTACCTCAGATACCAATCAAGATAAAATTAAAATGGATAATTTCTGGAAATATTTGGTATTTCTTGAACAAAGTTTTCAAATATTGTTTTAAAGCTGGAATTTCCCAGAACAATTATAGTTAAAAAAAATGAAAATGCAGGAGAGCTTTGGCATTTCTGAACTTAGTTTGTTTTTAGATCAAATTGAAGCTTAATGAATACATTTTTTGCCAGATCGATTTCCCCAATAATTGTAGATTGAAACAAAAATTAAAATGCAGGGAAGTTCACAGTATTTTGTACAAACCTCTCATATTACATACTACTACATACTACTGAGTATCTTGGGTTATTATTTGAAATTCAATCTAAAGAAAAGAGTTAAAGAGGAATAAATGAACAAAAAATTTAAAGGAAATTTGGTGTTTCTAAACTGAGCTCTCAGTTCAAAATAAAGCAACATTATTAGACTGGAATTCCTAACATGCAAAAATCCTGAACAGATTAGGTTATTCAGAACCAGTATTCCGAGTCAATGAAATATATATACTTTCTGGGTTACTTTATTTCAAGTGAATCTGTTCAATCTAATGCCAGAGATTACTCATTTTAAAGCCTGTTGAAAAATGAAAAATAAAATCATATTAAACAAGTCACTAACTAATATAGTTTGTAATTCCAAACCACTTTTTCGCTTTATTATTTTCACATTTCCTATCTTTTTTTTGCTCACATTTCTTCCCCAGGAGCTGAGATTGCTTGACACGTGGAGTATCGATATATTCAAGATTGACGAAATAACAAACCACAAACCTCTCACATCTGTCATCTATAGATTATTTCAGGTGCATAATTTTGTCATTTTCTCCCTTGCCACAATCAAATTTGTTTGGTTATAACTATAAGATATCTTTATGATAGATATGTAGATCCCCTCTTTGCATGTTAAAATTAATACAAACGTATCTTTCTGCAGAAATGATGAATTTTGCACCGTAAATAAAAACAGAGTTATGGTTAGTAATACACCCTTGACATTAAATTGGCAACATGTCTGAAAATTGTCAGTTATTTGCCAATTTTATTTCAAATCATTAAAAATTCCTAAGTTTTTTTTAATACTGATTTTCTTCAAACTTTTTATTTTCTGCTTTTTGGGTAGAATCTTCTATTGAACTAGGACACTTGTGGTTGTCTAGTGGTTATGACCTCCTTCCATTATTCTAAATGTTTATTGGGTTCAAATCCCACCTTGGCACTATAATATTTTTTTTTACAGCTATTGCATACTCTTTCATCGAACAGCATCATGTGTTAGCGCCTTGTAGATCATTAGACACAAAGAGGAGAAAATGTTGTGATTTTTCTTTTTTCCCATCATTGATATCTTCAGGATCGAGGATTATTAAAGACATTTCAAATTCCTGAGAAGACATTCTTAATATTCATGATGACGTTAGAAGAGCACTATCATAGAGAAGTTATATACCACAACCAAATTCACGCAGCTGACGTCGTACACTCCACACACTTTCTCCTCTCAGCACCGGCGTTAGAGGTAAGATGATGAGAGAGGAGGGGTGAGAGGACTAAGACAGAGATATTGGTGGGGATGATGATAACGATGATGATGATGATGATCATGATGTTGATGATGCTGGTGGTGATGATGATGATGATGATGATGATGATGATGATGATGATGATGATGATGATGATAACAGACCGCAGACCACATCATCTACGACTGCCCGGTACTCCAACCACCTAATGGGATGACTGACCTATCGAACCTCTGGGATGCCCAGACTGACTGGCTCACCCAACTGCAGGATGTGGCATAAAACACTACTACACTCATA
>BQKZ01000672.1:100116-115839 GCA_036244855.1 Temnopleurus reevesii
GATGATGATGAGGCAGTGGGCGGTGGTGTTAATGGTGATGATGATGGTGAACGTGATGGTGCTGGTGGTGGTGATGGTGATGATGATGGTGATGATAATGATGTTGATGAGGATGATGATGATGATTAGGAAGATGAGGACGAAGACAAAGACAAGAATGATGACAATAACAAGAAGGAGGAGGATAGTGATGGTGATGGTGAGGATGAGAATAGGGATGATGATGATGATGATGATGATAATGATGGTGATAAAGATGGGGATGTGGGATAGGATGTCAATTGTGATAATGGTGGGGTGATGGTGATATTTATCGTGATAATTATCTTGATTGTGCTTATTTCTTTAATAATCTCTTACTCCCTCTTTTTCCACAGGTGTTGAAAAACCTAGTCCATTGTGCAGACGTGGCAAACCCTAGCAAACCCCTTCAAATCTATTCTCAATGGACGACCATGTTGATGGAGGAATTCTTCAGGCAGGGAGACCTAGAGAAAGAAAAAGGAATAGAAATCAGTCCCATGATGGATAGGGAAAATGCCTCCATCGAGAAGTCTCAGGTATGATTACCACAATTAAGTGATTCACCTACTGTAAAAGCCAATATTTTATGTAGCTTACATAAAATTTAGTGAATTCACTTTATATCAGACATATTCACGAATGAGCAGGTTGTTAATTTCACGTTTTAAAATACCGTTTTACACACAGGTCTCATGGGCATAATAAGGAGCTCAAATTTGTAGGGATTTCATTCAGCACAAATTTTTAGCTTATACAGTAGTCGTTTTACCCTGTGAAATTAAGGATGGTATTACCTAGCATTACAGTTTTGAAATTGTTATAAAGGAGTAGATTTGAAGGAAAAAATGTACATTGGTGAATGGCAATAATCTAAAAACCAAACTGACTATGAGCGGGGATGGGAGAACAGATAGGTCTTTAGGTAGGATTCAAATGTTTATTGCGTCTCTGCTCTCCTGATAAAGTGGGGAAGGCTATTCCACATTAATTTATAATCAAAGAACATTCTATATTTGTTTGCATTTCAGGTTGGATTCATAGACTTCATCCTGCACCCGTTATGGGAGACCTGGGCGGACCTGGTCTACCCTGACGCCCAAGAGATCCTGGACCACCTGGAGGAGAACAGGAACTGGTACCAGAGCCAGATCCGCGAGAGTCCATCCCCCAACCCCAGCAAGGATGGATCCAACGAGACCAAGACCAACGGGGATGATCTCCATGATCTCACCTTGGAGGATCTGGAAGAAAAGGACGGAGGTTCAGACCTCCAGGATCAGCACACGCCCACACATCGCCCCAATCTCCTCCAGCGGAACCCCAAGGTGGAGTCCGATGGGAGCGCCACCAACGTGGAGGCAGTGAACGCTAAGAACGCTCGAAGGACGGCAAATGACGGCGAGGTGTTTAAGTTCTCAAAACTCACTATCAAGGATTCGAAACAGACGGATCTATAGTATATGCTCTCCAACCGTCCTGCTGGAGGGTGTAGAATGCTCTTTGTGATGTCGCTATGTAGCGAGTCGCTCAATAGTCATGTGATGTGATGGGTTGCCTGACGATCAACTGCAATGGTATGCAGATGGGTGAAAGAAGAATGATTAAAGACTCAGGAGGCAACACTAGACGTCTTCTTGTAAACTGATGATAAGATCATGCCATCGTGATGAGATTTTTGACATCTACCAGTCTTGGGAATGGTTGGAAGATGGAACTCTGTATTTAGGCAATGATAGAAGTATGGAAGAGTGGTGATGAAAATAATCACCCATTTCAAGTACAGATGGTGGAAGGAAATGTGAATATTGGCGACGAGAGAGATTCGGGAGAGCTTTGGCGTAGAAAGTAATCCAGTGGCTGTGATAAGAACATCAACGTTAGTGTCACCCAAGTCTCGTCAGCCAGTGGGTGAAAGTAAGTGTATGTGAGCAAGCAAAGCTGCTTTGAAGATAAGAAAACCAAGACATTTGTGGACGAAATATTGATGCAACAGATCGTAAGGTTGGTAGATTTGGCTGCGGAATTGACAGAGCTATGACAGAAACTCATAGTAAAAGGACTTGAAAAGCAGAATGTATATTTCAAAATAAGCATAAAATAGACAAGAAATCTACAAAGTTATACAAGTAGCCAAAGATGTAGTGGCACAAAGGCATCCATAGACAACTATTCTATGTTGTTTTATACATAAAAGGATATGGTGAGATGTTAGGATTTTGATGTCTCTGGATATCTTCTTGTGAAAGGAGTACAAAGAAAATGTTGGTTAGGCAGTGAGATTTACAGCAAAATACCAACAGCAAAGTGAAAACAAATTGAGTTTGAAAGCCAGTGTTCTAGAAGCATATGGTTTCCATGGTACAGAGTATTAACCAAAAATAACGCTAGAGTTGTTATTAAAGTGAAAGTTTTAGTTTCCCCCTGCAACAAGTCTTTAAACTTTTAAAGAGCAAACTGCATATCACACATAACAAGCCGAGTGAAAGTTAACACTGAAGTAATGACTCATGTACTTTTGAAAGGAGCTTAGATTGTTGGAAGATCTACGTGAGCGTGTCGACAGTTTAGACATATATATTTCATTGTCTACATCATCTTATTGATGTCAATGCTTCATGTATCTTTCTCAGGCTTCTGATGAAGTGAGCAAAATTGCCAAATTTTTGAAAACTCCTTTCACTATAAAGACAGAAGATAGTAATNTTCTATATTTGTTTGCATTTCAGGTTGGATTCATAGACTTCATCCTGCACCCGTTATGGGAGACCTGGGCGGACCTGGTCTACCCTGACGCCCAAGAGATCCTGGACCACCTGGAGGAGAACAGGAACTGGTACCAGAGCCAGATCCGAGAGAGTCCATCCCCCAACCCCAGCAAGGATGGATCCAACGAGACCAAGACCAACGGAGATGATCTCCATGATCTGACCTTGGAGGATCTGGAAGAAAAGGACGGAGGTTCAGACCTCCAGGATCAGCACACGCCCACACATCGCCCCAATCTCCTCCAGCGGAACCCCAAGGTGGAGTCCGATGGGAGCGCCACCAACGTGGAGGCAGTGAACGCTAAGAACGCTCGAAGGACGGCAAATGACGGCGAGGTGTTTAAGTTCTCAAAACTCACTATCAAGGATTCGAAACAGACGGATCTATAGTATATGCTCTCCAACCGTCCTGCTGGAGGGTGTAGAATGCTCTTTGTGATGTCGCTATGTAGCGAGTCGCTCAATAGTCATGTGATGTGATGGGTTGCCTGACGATCAACTGCAATGGTATGCAGATGGGTGAAAGAAGAATGATTAAAGACTCAGGAGGCAACACTAGACGTCTTCTTGTAAACTGATGATAAGATCATGCCATCGTGATGAGATTTTTGACATCTACCAGTCTTGGGAATGGTTGGAAGATGGAACTCTGTATTTAGGCAATGATAGAAGTATGGAAGAGTGGTGATGAAAATAATCACCCATTTCAAGTACAGATGGTGGAAGGAAATGTGAATATTGGCGACGAGAGAGATTCGGGAGAGCTTTGGCGTAGAAAGTAATCCAGTGGCTGTGATAAGAACATCAACGTTAGTGTCACCCAAGTCTCGTCAGCCAGTGGGTGAAAGTAAGTGTATGTGAGCAAGCAAAGCTGCTTTGAAGATAAGAAAAACAAGACATTTGTGGACGAAATATTGATGCAACAGATCGTAAGGTTGGTAGATTTGGCTGCGGAATTGACAGAGCTATGACAGAAACTCATAGTAAAAGGACTTGAAAAGCAGAATGTATATTTCAAAATAAGCATAAAATAGACAAGAAATCTACAAAGTTATACAAGTAGCCAAAGATGTAGTGGCACAAAGGCATCCATAGACAACTATTCTATGTTGTTTTATACATAAAAGGATATGGTGAGATGTTAGGATTTTGATGTCTCTGGATATCTTCTTGTGAAAGGAGTACAAAGAAAATGTTGGTTAGGCAGTGAGATTTACAGCAAAATACCAACAGCAAAGTGAAAACAAATTGAGTTTGAAAGCCAGTGTTCTAGAAGCATATGGTTTCCATGGTACAGAGTATTAACCAAAAATAACGCTAGAGTTGTTATTAAAGTGAAAGTTTTAGTTTCCCCCTGCAACAAGTCTTTAAACTTTTAAAGAGCAAACTGCATATCACACATAACAAGCCGAGTGAAAGTTAACACTGAAGTAATGACTCATGTACTTTTGAAAGGAGCTTAGATTGTTGGAAGATCTACGTGAGCGTGTCGACAGTTTAGACATATATATTTCATTGTCTACATCATCTTATTAATGTCAATGCCTCATGCATCTTTCTCAGGCTTCTGATGAAGTGAGCAAAATTGCCAAATTTTTAAAAACTCCTTTCACTATAAAGACAGAAGATAGTAAATAGAAAGTTGCAAATCAATCGCGAATGAGGTGCAAATTGAAATGCATATTTTCAATTGGCATGACAAGACACGCATGAAACAGCAATTGTTTACTAGTGCGTATTGTTCAACTGCAACTTGCTATTGATTGGGAATTTTTAGCAACACCCACTTAGACTTACTAATACTCCAAATTTGGGTAATATTAAAGAATTTTTTACCTTCTTTAATTCATTGATAAATATATCTGAACAAAGAAATAAACATTTTCAGGTAATACAGTCAATTTTATAAATATGCCTAAAGATAGAAATACACATTTTCATGGGATTTTCTTTATTAGAGAACTAGAAATCTAAGAATCTTGAAGATTTATTGACACATGACACCTGTCAAAAACGGAGTCAAAGATATGGGAATATTCAAAATTATTTTTGATTGAGAAGAGTATGAATGCTCATTGATAACAGACGGGTTTCAAACAAAAAATATTGTCCACCTCTCTCTACAAGGTAATTTTGAGCCGAGCTGGACAAGTATGGCAACATCAGTACATGCAGTTTTGTATTTCCTTTATGCTCATGTTGCTAATTTATAATAATTCTACATAGGAGGAACATTTGAGGTATTGTGATGCATTTTAATTTGAAAGAATGTCCTTAGCTGCAGGTTGTGTTGGTTTAGGGTGTGTTACGTGTTAATTGTTGCCAATTTAAGACACGACAAGTAGAAGAAAAGAAAGATATTCTATGCCTTCAGTGTGTTGATGCTAACATGATTTTACTTGTGCATCTAAAATGTATCTTTTGTCATTCAAATGTGCTATCATATATATATATTTGTATAAATATACATTGTATATTCACCCCATCATTTTTATGGGGATCAATAAAAGTTTTATGAAGGATATTTTTTAAATGCGAGTGTTGTATTGAGGCTGAACTTCATAAAAGTACCCAGAATCTGCTAAGAATCTGGATGGCATTTGTTCTATTTTGATATTCAGGTACTCAGTAGAAAGTATGATAGCTGCTAGCTGCTAAAGTTATTTGTCTATGTGCTGCCACTCATATCTTATGCCGATTTACTTTTTTCTATTCTACTATAACTTGTACTTGAATATGTACCTTTTTAAAGATTAAGAAATGTGCATGCTTGGCCTTATGAAAATGATTTTATTAAATTGACAAATAAAGGTTCATGTTGATTATTCTACCATTATGCCCATTTTCCTATTTTTATTTGCTCATGCACGACACTCATTTATTTGTCACATGAATCGTTTTAAACATGCATTTCTTTGTAATTTTGAGCATGCAGTACAAATTTACTAAATTTGTGTTTCCTGTTGTGTCGAGAGCCAGATATTACCTTTAATTTACGAAGGAATATCCTACACAGTGCCAAACAACCCCTTCCTGTGAATCTATTAAAATATGATTGATGCCTGGTGTCGTTTCAGTGTACTTTATTTTGATTTTATATAAGTTATACAGGTAAGTTGTAATTATGATGCAGCTCACAGCATTCTGTTTTTTGCTCTTATTTTTGCATCGTCTGCGAAGGAAGTGTCCCAGAGTGGGGTCTGAAAATTTTTTGTAACTGGAGTTCATTTTTTCCCGCTTGCTTAATCTGCTAATGACATTTTTGTCTTACACTGCAAATTTATCAAAGTTCTCATACAGCGATGCCAACAATTCTGGAATTGAGACTTACCACAGAATTAAGTGACTTAGCATGTGGTTATCGTTTGCCATGTTCAGGGACTAAAATTTATGGGGAGTAAGAGCGATTGCTCTCCTAAAGCTCCCCTTAAATGATTTTGGTGATATATAGAGCCCCTTGTAACCCAAATCTACTACATGAAGACCCAATTTAGCTCCACTAAAACTCTCCTTGAGAGCCCCTAGGAGAGCTTTTTATAGCTCCCCTGCAAAATCTTAAATCTAGTCCCTGCATGTCTTTCCTCACTTTTGTTCATCTGTTGCATTATTTATATCGTAATTGTTATCAAAGTTCAGAACAGTTGGCATCTCTGCATATTCTAGTCGGCATGTTACCACTACAGAAACAATTAAAATACGCATCTGACTTTTCTCCAATGATGATGATGATGAATTTAGATTTAAAGGCATTTCTCATTCAAAGCTAAATATTTACGCCAATTTTTGTTTAATTTGATTACTTGCTATGTATAATCTCTGGAATGTCAATGAGAGTTCAGAATCTTGTAAAAAGGATTTTTTTTTTTAAGTAGAATACAAGTATATGATTCAAGGATTTGTATTTATTTTTATGTTATGATTCAAATGGTATTTAACACCTCGAAATTGCTTGCATTTTAATTTTCATGTCCTTTTGTTTGATTGTCCCTGTGTTATTTTCTTGAACTTCTATCTTACTCTACACATTTTCCAGTTGCGCCTTGAGCATTTTCGTGAAAAGTGGATTTGGCGCCATATAAATCATATATATTATTATTATTCCTACACTATGAGGTTTTGAAATAATTTTTTTTGTGCTTTCATCGTTGCACAATGTTCGATTTCTTAATAATATTGTACCAAGTTTGAGTTTCTTTATGCATTCTGCTATAAATATTGCACATTGCAAGCAAGACAAATGCACAAAACTATCTTGAGCAATAATGCCAAATTGAAATGTGTTTTTTCATAAAGTACATAGACAACAAAAGAGTTTTATCTGCTGTATAAAGGAAAAAATCTCTGTATCGTTTGCATTTATTTTAATTTTTATATCGTATTTCTTCTAATTATCTACAAAGAGCACAATTAAGAAGTGCATATTAGTGTGTCAATACTAATGTGTATTAAGTTACATACTATATAAAGGATAGATATTTGGATTATTTTTCTGTTTGTGTCTCTTGTACAAGTGTCATTGTCGCTCAAAATGTGAGTAGAAGATCAGCACAACCAGTTGATTTATCGTATGCAGTACTAGAAATTGTAGTTATTGCATGCTGGATTGTATCAGAATTATTTTCCTCTGAAGAGTTGTTTTGATTAACTGTGTGTGAAATCGTTTACAGGAATACCACAGAATTTTCAATTGTTACAAATTTAAGGTTAATTTCCGAAGAAGGGATTACAATGTATTACTCAGTGAGATAGGGCAGTGATGTTTTGAGGGAATTTTTTTTTCTGGTATTGTGATTGGTTATACCTTGAGGCCCAAGTAACTAAGGATACAATATCAGTTTTTGTATCCATTTAGAAACAAAAACTATATTGTATTCTGAAGATTTGATGGAACTAAAGCATAATAAAAAATGATTTTGCATCTGTAATTCCAATTATTTATATATTTCCTTAATATTAGAGCTGTTATTTGTAAGCATACAACAATCATTTTTATTTATCAATTTGACAGGTTTTTACATACTTTAGGTCAAAGTTAAATTACAGCAAATTTCCTTTGATCTTTATCTTAGCCTTGTATATGAGGTGGATGTTTAGGATGAAATTATTTCTTGTCGTTTCTTGTTAATATTTCAGTGCTATTTTACATTTCAGAAAAATCTCCTGGAAGAATAAACAAGCAGAACTTTATGGCTTCAAACACCGAACAGAAACTGTGAATATTGATGAGGAAAATAATGTTTGTTTCTGTCTTGGCTGTGGTTCTCTTGAAGATTTTTTCCTAAAACTTTCTCTTGGGATATGTATATCAGAGATGTATGTACATATTGATTTCTGAAGGTCTTTTGTTCTTAAGTTGCATCAAGATCGTAAGTGGCTAAGATAATGAGAAAATAGTTTTATGAGAACCAGTTGGGTTATATCACTTATGTGTGTGATTGTAGAATTATAAATTGATTATTTACCAGTTATAATAGATCATATATTTTCTTTCATGCAACACTACCCTTTGGTTAATTTCACTTAGTAAATACACAGACAATATTTGTCCAAAACCATGTTATTGAACTATAGAACAGTTCAAACAATAATTAACTTCTGTTAGTTGTAGTTCAAGTTTAAAGTGTTATCAACCATGAATTAAATTAATATGCAATGTATTGGGCATAAGATTGTGAAAGAATATAGACTACACTGTAATTTCATACATCTGGAGACCCATATTGCTGCCATCAGCATTATGAAATTGGTCTATAGATGATTACAAAAGATTTTTTCAACATATTGTTGGTTATATATCCTCAGCCCCAAAATAAAATGTAAGAAAGAGAATATTGAAGTTAAAATAGAATGTAGGATTTTACAATATTGAAGCTTTGTTTTTTTGTATAAGATGCTACATTGTAAGTATGTTTTTCATTCTTGTCTTTTCCTCAAGGAAATATGGGCAGTTCCAAACGCTTTAATCTTATATTTCACTGGTTTAGAAATTGCTATGTTCTATCTAAACTAAACAGCCTTGCAATTTTCTGTTCCAGTGAAACTTTTACTGTTAGTAGAACTTCTTTAGAATTTCATATTAACTTTTTTGAGTATGTTTTTGATATACATCATTTTCTTAATTAGCGTTGACCATGTGTATTATTTTGCCATCTGTTAGTCTATTTTTATGAAGGTACATAGTTCTTACCACATAATTAGAGCATGCAATTTTTCATGCATTTTTATAGCATTTATGAGAGGGAGTTTACAAACAAATTTTATCAACATTATGCACATCCTGTACACAAAGGTCGTTCTAAACAACATGAAAGCCTGCATTAGGATTGTCCAAGGCTTGCCAAACATAGCACCAAATAATATATGCAAACTGGATTCTAAGTATTGTAGTTCAATTGTTCATATTAGATTTAAATTTGAAAACTCTTAACTTTTTAATGGATTGTAGGATTTTGGTCAATCTTTCACCAATTATTCATCTAATTTTTCTCCATACTCTGTCAGCACAATATTCCAGATATAGCCTCCCCTGTTAGGAATACCAGGCAGGTACCTACATTTTTTGGGCAAGAAACATGCCAAAATTAAAAAAAACTAGAAATTAAAACTGGCTAATTGAATATTGAAGACAATTAGGACAACAAAATTGCCCTCCAATGCCACTTCTCTCTGAAGAATTTTTTTTTCATTTTTGAATAAAATTCTTTTTTTGAATAGATATCATGAGGAAATTTAGAATTTGAAAAGATAACCACTTGAATGACTTATCAAGCTGTATTTTACCTGCTGATCTACGATTGTCTTTTCTATGATTGTCATTTTTTTTTTAAATTCAGTATAAAGTAACAAAAGTAAGTTCAGGTTGGGCTTTGTCTCTCTGAAGAATTTTGTTTTCATTTTTGAATAGATATCATGAGAAAATTTAGAATTTGAAGAGATAAACCAAATAACACTTGAATGACTTTTCAAGCTGTATTGTACATGCTTTTCTAAGATTGTCTTTTCTATGATTGTCATTTTTTTTTAATTCAGTATAAAGTAACAAAAGTAAGTTCAGGTTGGGCTTTTTCTCTCTGAAGAATTTTTTTTTTCATTTTTGAATAGATATCATGAGGAAATTTAGAATTTGAAGAGATAAACCAAATAACACTTGAATGACTTTTCAAGCTGTATTTTACCTGCTTATCTACGACAGTCTTTTCTATGATTGTCATTTTTTTTAATTCAGTATAAAGTAACAAAAGTAAGTTCAGGTTGGGCTATTTCTAGAGGGTTGATCGGTTGAGGGCATCCAAGCAAGATTTTTGTCTGATTCAAGGGTAAACTTAAAGAATCCAGTCTCGTATTGTTCCTCTGTTTATATCCCATCTACGTTCCAATGCCCACCCCTCTGTCTCTCTCTCTCCCTCCCTTCCCCCCTCCCTCTCTCTCTCTCTCTCTCTCCCCCCCCCCCCCCCCCCCCCCCCCCCTCCCCCCCCCCCCCCCCCCCCCCCCCCCCTCTCTCTCTCTCTTAATATCAGTCCGTATTGATAGGTAAATTCCACTAATTAGGTAACTTTACAAGAATTCACTTTTCAAAATAACTTTTGCACCAAAACAAAAAAATTGCAATATTTATATACCGTATTGTAGTATCTTCATATTGGCACAATATGTATAATCTCAGAGCTTTCATTCCGTCTGTTTATGACAAAATTATTTGGGAGTAGGAATAGATGGGCATTTATTTAAAAGAACTAGACTGCTCATACGAGTTCAGAGATGTACAGAGAAGTAATTTTTATTACTTATTACGCTTATTGAGGAGCACCAAAATTGATTGACATCAGTTTGGCAAAAAACTTGGTTGTCAATGAACGCCCCTTTTTTCTAATTTGTTCATTTGCCCAAAATTGTTGTTTTGTTGTTTTTTTTACTTATTTCATGAAAGAAAGATTATGAGATTTAGTCGGAAGTAAAAAGCCAAATAATGTCTGAAAATTACATTTCAGATTTATATTTCACACGTTCATCCACAATCTTGTGTACTTTTTTTTACTTATATAGAAAAGATTTTAATAATTGTGAGTCAGGTTATCTTCAGAGGGTTGTTAAGGAAAACCAACCAACTTTTTCTTTTTTGGGGGAAGGGGGTGGTGGAGAGGGGACCTTATTTAGAACGCATTTGTATTGTGGTATTTTTGTGTGCTGAATTGATAGGCATATGTAGATCTAAATACTTCATTTTGAAGTAAAACAAAAAAAAGTGATGGTAAAGCAATGAATGCTTTGACAGGTTTGCCGTTTTATAGCTCGTATAATGTATGTGTATAGACCTTTCTGTGTAAAGTGACACGTTTATTTTTCTAGCTGACAAGACTTCTTAATGTCTATTCAGCATTCTTTGTTTTTCCATTTGTAGAGTATATCGTGAGGTTATTTCTCTTTGTGGAGAGAGATGTTAAATGACTCTGTGAAGAAAGCGAAGTCTTTATCGGTCGATATTATCTAACTTATTATGAACTGAAATGTTATTGTATTCCTGATATCTGTGTGCATGTAAATATGAATTTATCAGATTTGTACTAGTTGTGTACAGTGTAGAAAAATAAATAGATATGGAGAACTGGACACAGAGACTACATGTACAAAAAACCTAATACACATTTAATGTAAGTTAACAATAACTATAAATTTGGGAGATTGTTGATAATGTCTATGTGTATTGCCTATATAAAACGTTATATAGAGGAAATATGTGAATAAAATGATGGTCAGAGATTTAGATGTACATAGACTTTGGGCAGTATTTTGTCCCTTATAAAACCATTGCAATACAAATACATAACCAACTTAAAAAACTGTCTCTTCTTAATTCCTTTGTTGATTGGTGTAATAGCTGAGTGACTGTTTCTGTGCTGAAAGAAGTAATATTTTTTGTGTGAACTCACTAAAAATATAAACAACTAATCAGGATGGTGAGAGTTGAAAGATGAATATTGGCTCAGTATAATACAATATACAGAATGTCCCCTTAAAAAAAACGTTCTTGGCAAACTACTCATAATCAATATCCTTTTTTACCCATATTCCTATAGGGTATTTCTTTACCACATAAATGAGCTACATTTTATCAAAATTGATCCAGCCGATTGAAGTTACGGCACTTCTTGCCAAGCAATATCAGGGCCCAAATTCTGAAAACTGTGCTATCTTTTATGTTAAGGAAAACGATGTTAACTGTAGAAGAGAGTTGATCAGTTGTCTCACGATGTGCAAACGTAGAACGTTAATATAGTCACTATACTAACATTCTACATTTGCACATCTCAAGACAACTCATCAACTTTCTTCAATTATTCTTCACCACAATGAACCTCTTTCAAACCATAAATGTTAACTGTCATAATTGTACACGATCAGTACTTCTTATGGTTGGATGCGCAGAGGTCTCTTTCAACCTTGCATGAGTAATGCAAACACCACTCAAATATTAACCAATGGTGCGTCGTAATTTAGACTTTTAATTAAAATTAACATATGTTTTCTAATATAGAAGATAACATAGTTTTCAGAATTTGGGACCAGGAAAAAAGGGGAATACAGAGTGAGACATTAAAAAGCTGAACACATAAGTTTGACTCGACATTGCTCTAAAAAACAATCGTAACTTTTGACTGGCTTGACCTATTTTGATGAAAGAAATTGTCATTTGTTTAGTTTTTCTATTCTTGTTTTTACTAAAAGATCATAAAGAATCACAATATTTACAGGAATATGGGTAGCAAAATATATACAGCTTGTCGAAGACTTGATGAACACTGTATTGTACGATATGGGGAATGTTGAGGTATGTATACAAAAAAAATACTACATGTAGGAGAAGAGACAAGGGGGAGGGATATAGAAAGTTACAGTGATAGTCGAGTGTGTGAGGAAGGGGAAGGGAAGGGGAGGGAGAGTCTAAAGGGAAGGAGAGGAGTGATAGAAAGAGAGATGAGCAGACAGGGGGAGTAAGTTGATACTGCCAAAAGGAAAAGGATTAAATAATTTTAATTTTGATAAAAATCATGGTTGTGACTTACTCTTTAGAATTTGTAACAAAGAGTTGTATACTAAAAATTATTTTGAGTTATTGAGCACCATGAATGCCCAGCTTAGGCAGAACCGGTGCTATCAATTTAGTTTATTGATTTTCAATCCACAAAACAAAGGATTATTATCATTGAAACATAACAAACAAATAAACAAGCAAACATAAAACATAAACATAAACAACAGCAACAAAAATATGTGTGAGCATATAAATAAGCAAGAGGACAGCATAATGCATCGTAAATATAAATCATCACAATACAATAATCGGGCCGCATGGCTAAAGGACGAGGGGCAATCTAAATGTTCAAATCAAATATATTATACCTGCAATAGTGAAAATCAAATCTTCCCGTGTTCCAATCGTTTTCCATACATAACACCAATTCCGTTTATACATATGTTATTAATATCATAATCATTACTAATCATAATAAATTTAAACTTTTCGTCAATACTCATATTTGCCAATGCAGGGATGATATCGATTAGTTTTTTAAATAAGTCTTGTCCCATATTATGTAAGTATGTATATATATATATAGGTATGTTTCTAGTTTATATTCTTCTTTTAAGACTTTGTAAGTCCTTAGTTTACTCATATAATTAAGGTTACCATCAGTCAGGCAGGACTTCCAATACTTGAGGTATTTTTCTTTAAGTTTTAGTAATATGGCTATGGTTAGACAGTTAATAGACTGTGTGTTTTGCTTTTCCCCATACGTGATTAAAATTGAATAAATTCTTCATTGATTTTATTTTGCTACAGAGACCAGTGTTGGATGCAAATGAGTGTTCGTAAGCATTTTTAGCAAGAGTATTGTCGTCCAAGTTGACTAACTGATGCCAAAACCTAATCGTATTTTTAATAGCATAAATTGCAATTGGAAAGCGACCAGTTTCCGGTAATATAGTAATATTTACCGCGGATTTATGTAAACCCATTATTATTTTAAAAAATCTAATGTGTGTTTCTTCAGGTAAAAAGTTAAGGAGACCTTGTTCCCATCGAGTAATATTTTTACAAAGATAATCCATGCACAAGAGGCCATCATCGTCATCATCAAAATTACTTTCGAAATATAAAGTAGGCCTAGGGCTATGCTAAAAGAATGATTTCTATTATAACATATTGAGTGCTGTTCATGTTGACAAGTAAAATAAGTTAATGATTCTTATTATACTTTCCCGTAACCCCCCCCCCCCAAAAAAAAAAAAGGGGGGGGGTCGCTATCTAGTAGGCGAGGCGCAGGCGCTCGCCGATCGAGACTGCATTGCGATATCACTTAATCGATCGACGATGTGTGATATCGGCAGAGGACAAGTGTACCGCAGTTCTTCCTGATTTAGCATTTTAAGGTGAGAAAGTATGTTTTGTTTATTTATTTGAATAAGGAAAATATTTTTAAATTTTATTTCCATATTCTAAATATCGATGTGCCTGTATTTGATATGTGGATGAATTCTTTAAATTAAGGGATTGCTTTATTTGCTTGTAATTTTGCCTGTTGCCTTGGCTCAGCTCAGTGAGTCTCTGACTCTGTCCTCGAGTCTGAGCTCCTCGGACACAGTCGCCGAGTCTTCCCGTTGTGTTGTGCTGCGTTACTCCGGCGTTCGATGCTGTTTTTACATCTACTGAAGACGAGATGATTGAGCGCTCGAGATATTTGAATGAATGAAACTTCATTTATTACTGGCCGTTTAGCATAGGAATTCATAAATCGTAATGGGTACTTCCTAAATTAATTTAAAACAAAAGGGAAAATTTCAGATTGTGCAACTTCACAATCACAAACTCAAAACTTGTTTAATAATAAAGAGTGCAAGCCAAAAGCCAGGTTCACCATTCTTCTTGATCAGCTACAGCAATCATCAAGTTTGACATGAGAGTATGATTAAAAAATTATCCAAAATTTGCGAGCTTTTATTTATGGGTGATAATGTGGTCAAAGTCCCTTTTTGCTTCTTGTGCACACATTTCTTCACATATTACAAGTCAATGGATTTTGCTGTAGTTTTCTGTTTTCAAATTCCCATGCATTTTGTTTGTAGTTTTTCAGAATCAAGGAGTTTTGAAAACCCGAGCTTTTTCCATTGTAGTATTTGTACCTGGTCTCTCTCAATTTTTTGTACACTTTTGACATGGCTTTGAGATCTAAATAATCTCCTAAGTTGTAATTTATGGAAAAATTGTAACCTGAACTAGTTTAATATTTAATACAATAATTTCCCTAAATAATTAATTGATGCTTGAGTGAGCAATGCTCATTTTTATACAGGGCACAAAAACTTGGGTGCGCCACTTTTTGATAAGTGGTCCTATTCAAACTAATGCAAGCAATTGAGGATAAAGGAAGGTAAACGGACAATTGATTATCCCCTCTATTTAGTGCACAAATTTGAAAGGATCAATTCCCAAAAAGTTGCACAACCAATCATTCAAGCACTCATGCACTTTATAAAACATGAAACATTTTCAGCAATTTTGCATCCTACAGTGGGGTTCTGCCTTACAACAAAGTTGCATTACATGTATGCACTGTTGTGTGTCTACATGCCATTTTGAAGATATTTTTAGACACTCAGTTTATAGATTCCAAATACTTTGCAATTTTTCAAAAATCATTTAATGGGGTTTCCCCTTCTGTGATTAGCTCATGATCTGGTTTCAGATGTTATATGATGGGGTAACGATAATTTGTATGGTTTTTCTTAAGCATTTTTGGATCGTGGTACTTAGCAAAATATAACTTGTAAAATACAAAGTTATTTTCTAAAATACTGGCATGAAATGAAACTAGATATTTTAGGCTTCAAATATTTCCAAAAATAAAATTAATCCACGAAAGAATCACGGAGATAT
>BQKZ01000672.1:116507-132394 GCA_036244855.1 Temnopleurus reevesii
AAGATTTTGTAAATTGATTATGTCCCGATTCTGATGTACATTATTACCTCTGTCCTATCTGTTGACAGTGTAGTTGAACATATGTTATTTTGTACTGTGTATATACTGTATATACTTTATTGTTCATGTTTACAAATGTTTTTTCTTATTCTGGTTTTCAGAATATTTTATACTTCTTTTTTTTATTTCATCTATGCCACATTTTGCCACTGTTATAATATTGTATCATTTCTTCCATGCCCCCAGGTGGGGCCGTTAAGAAATAAAATCATTGTCATTGTCATTGTCATTGTCATTGTCATTGTCATAAAAGACTAGCTATGACTTTTGGGACATGACCTCAAAACACAGCATGAAAATATTTCCATTTCTAATGCTCAGAAGTGCACACTATCTAGAGGTCATCTCCAGGTCTCGATCCTCTGACCCCTGCCAATTTTGAAGAAAACACAACACTCCATGGAAGCTTGTGAGATGTTGTATTGGGCAGTTGGTCTAATCGCACAAGTGTGCTGTCTTGGATTCATTATATTGCCATTCCATTAGGTTAGGCGTGGATGATGTGATAGTAATCAGTTTGATTGGCTCGTTTTTGTCTGTGTGGTAGTGAGGTGGAAGGGAGTTGTCACTCGTCAGACTAATTGGCATTGAATGTGGACTTAATTGCAGTTGGTACAGGCAGTGTAGGTGAGTGTATTTAAAGCTTCATTTTGGGAAACTAAATTGAAATCATGGTTATGGTTTGAGAAGACTTTGGAAGTTACCAGGGCAACTGTTAGGTGATGATAATGTACTTTAATGTACTACTAATTTACCTTCTATACTTAAATCTTTAATTTAAATATTATTAATTGTCTTTTCGTTTATTTCAGTCTGTCGAGCAAGGTATAATAGGAGGGACGGAATGATTTTGAGATGGGGGTGGGGGGGTGGGGGTGGGGAAGAACACATATATGGGAAAACCAAAACACACCGTCTATTAACTGTCTAACCAGAGCCATATTAAAACTTAAAGAAAAATACCTCAAGTATTGGAAGTCCTGCCTGACTGATGGTAACCCTAATTTTATGAGTAAACTAAGGACTTACAAAGTCTTAAAAGAAGAATAAAAACTAGAAAAATACCTATTGAATGACATTGATAAAAAGCTCGTCACATATTTTACAAAATTAAGAATCAGCAATAGTAAACTTATGATCGAGGAAGGTCGATACCGCAACTTGTCAATTGATAATAGAACTTGCCCACTTTGTAAAATTGATATTGAAGATGAATTTCACTTTGTTATGAAATGTCCCCTCTTACATAATATGAGACAAGATTTATTTAAAAAACTAATTGATATCATCCCTGCATTTGCAAATATGAGTATTGACGAAAAGTTTAAATTTATTATGATTAGTAATGATTATGATATTAATAACATATGTATAAACGGAATTGGTGGTATGTATGTAAAACGATTGGAACACGGGAAGATTTGATTTTCACTATTGCAGGTAAAATATATTTGATTTGAACATTTAGATTGCCCTTCGTCCTCTAGCCATGCGGCCCGATTATTGTATTGTGATGATTCATATTTACGATGTATTACGCTGTCCTCTTGGTTATTTATATGTTCACACATATTTTTGTTGCTGTTGTTTATGTTTATGTTTATGTTTTATGTTTCCTTGTCTATTTTGTTTGTTATGTTTTTGAATGATAATAATCCTTTGTCTTGGATTGAAAAATCAATAAACTAAATTGAATTGAATTGAATTGAAATTGTATAAAAAATACCCCCCTCCTCCCACATTCCATCGGCCTTGAATGAAATGTAGGGAATGTTCAGTATGTTGATGAAACTGGTAGTATACAGAAACCAATGATGTACATTAATTGTCTCGTAGGCTTCATTACAATCTTATTTTTTTTTCCTTCCAAGAACACATTCAACTAAATCTCATCAACTCTGGAAGAATTTGTCGTTATTTATTTTTGTGTGGTAAATGTAACATAATCTTAGAAGTCACTTTGCAAGTCTGATCTTTTTGTGGTTTATACTTGTACTGTATTTTTTGTACAGATTTCAACCAAATTCAATTACACATTCAATTGCTTTCATTTCATTTGTCTTGATAATGATCATTTCACGTTTGAAGTTGTCACCAGATCCAGATCATATTATCTATAATGTAGATATTTTTGTATATACATCAATCCCACTGTTTATGGCAATTGCCTATTATGCAAGCTGACATAATAATTGGCAATTATTGTTACCCCTAGTAATAACATTTCTTTTTTTATGATTAAGGTTAGCATGCCCATATTGTATGGAAGCTCATTATCCCAAATTGTAATTATTCTAATTAATATCACAACAGATGAAATGAAAGGGAAATGGATTATCCTTCTAAATTTTTTTCCATTATTCATAGATCACAGAACATAAATTACCACCATGAGAGATGAAAGATGGCAGGATGCAGTGAAAATCTAAGAAAATATGGAGTTAAATCTAGGGGAATTTAAACAAAATGCATGAAACTTAAGAGAGGTCATACATGAGAGAGGGAGATAAAAGAGTCAAGAGAAAGAGAGAGGAGGAAATTTAAAAAGCAGATTCAAAGGAAAGGTACAAATGGAAAGGATGAATTAGAGATGGGAAGAATTAGAGGGCCAAAAGAGGCCAAAAATGATGGGAAAAGATCTGGGTTCCATTAGATATTAAAACACAATTTAAAAAGAGTTTGTGACAAAAGTGGGGCACCAGGGATGAGGATAAATTCTGCATCCAAAGACTGAAAATATGTGTTAAATACTAAAGTTATACCTCAAATTATATATGCCGAGCAGGTGAATATATTGGCTACTTAGACTAAACGCTAAATAAAAAGAAATGGATCTCATGTCTTAAGCACATTAAGCATTCATCCTACATGAAATATGAATACATTTGGCAGGAAACTAGAGACAGCCGATGAAAACAATATCAAGGTTAAAGCCATATTAATATTATATCTGATTAATTTGCATCACATTACAAAATTATGAAAAAGCTATTAGGATAAAAGAGAAATGTAGGTCCTCATATCACCAGCATCGCAGTATATATTTGATGAAATATTGCCTTGGAAAAGGGCACGTCATAGAGACAGTGGTAGTACACAACAATGAGTCTACTAGAAGATTAATTGCAATCTATCACTCCAATATAAACGCAATATTGACGCAGCTTTTGAGAGCAAGTTTACACAGATATTTACCAAAGTTGACACACTGTTAGCGATTGTCTCTGATAGATTATTGGATATTGGTAGAGGATAAATGCTTGAAAGTTAAAATTTGTTTGTTTGTTGGTTGTCAAGGGTATAGAGAGAGAGAGAGCGCCAAAGGCTACGGAAGAGACTTTCATTTTAAAATGTAATACATCTCTAATAAATGTTGTATGTGTATCCTGGAAGTCAAGTTGTTTGATAAGGCAAACTTATTTTCCAGAAACCTTTTCAGACTTAGCTGTGGCAAATAATAATCGTCACTATTACAAATAATATTTATTTGGAAGGTGTTCTTTGTCATTTTATTGCTGTTTTGATATTTTATCACCCATTTGATGAAAGATGAAATTTCAACAATGTAATGATAGTCACTTTTTTGTTTTCTTCCTTCCGTAAATTAAAATCGTTTTGTTACAAGAAACATACCGTCTCCATTTTGTTTTCACAGTGATTTTTATTTTAATCGAAAAAGCATAATAGCACATTCAAAATGAGATATCTTTGATGCACTGAAATATTAATAGTTATATTTTTTTTTTTACATTTTGAGATGAGAAAATGAAGGTAGGCAATGTACACAATTGGAATATTTCTTCCTATTTTTTTCAAGTACTTGATAAATATCACTCTCATGGCCTGTATATGCAGCCACATACTAATTGCTCTAGATGCCTTCATTTCTATGGTAACATAGACGTATGGCCAGAGCTAATTATTTTTGCCTCACAGTATGACAAATGTTGGCAAATATGAAANCCCGCTGTTTTTACACGCAAAATCCCATAGACATTTCACAGCGGGCAATATAGTAATTTATTGACCGCTCTGTCTTTTACGGGGCAATAAAGTGGAAAAATCACATGGCTCAGATGTCTGATACGGTTAATAATGCCGTTTAGATCGCTATTCGCTCATTATCATTTACACTACTGTGTGCAGGAGTGGATGTACATTTCTTCAAGATCGCACACCAACTTCAAAAAGCTTTGTACTTAAATCTTTCTTACGTACACACTAAAATTCATTCTGGACATCAATAATCTGCCACATTCGCTCAATTGTTATTCAAAAGAAATTGAAAAATCTATATTGTTCCTTAATTGTCATGTATGAGTAATATTGTTTTCTCTTAACCCACAGTATATTTCATTCTTTTCCATGAATACATCCAATTCAATGTTTTACTCAGCCTTGCATAGCTGCCTTCTAGAGATTAATTTCACTCTAAATTCAATTCTTGACATGAGTAGAATTGACATAGTCTCTTCAGGCTTAAAATAGAATTCAAATCAATTCAAACTTTTATTCAACCATATTAAAAAAATCACATCATATATACAAAGGTACAAGTAATATAAAATGGTTGGGACCCTAAAGAAGCAGCGTTTTGCTTATAATATAGGGCCCCTTGAACGAAAACATACAAGTATATATAACTTACTAAAACATTAATATAACATGAAACAAAGAACATATAACATGAAAGAAAGAACATGAAACAAAGAAGAACAATGAATAATATTATTAACTTAAAAAAGGTCAAGTTTATTTATAGCTACTGTTTGGAATTATGCTTGAACAGAATTCTATGTTACTGTTGGTCTAAACAGAACTGTTTGGAGCATAATTTGCTGCATTATGTCATTAAGACCATCTTTGTTTTTGTACTTTATTTGTTTTAATCGACCCATCATTACTGGAACCAGGTAGTTCCTTCACAAAGTCTGTTGAAATGATAAAATTTAGCAGTCAATGTAGTTGATTTTGAAGTCGTAGAACGTGTAGGAAAACATGCTCATATGTTTTTAAATAATTAAAGCAATGTATTTTTGTCAAAACTCTTTTGTTATACAGGACTCGCTCTGCAATTAAAACTTCTTTCTACATTCAAGTCGAGAACATCCAAGATGAATCGTCGTGCAACCCTCCAAACAGAAAACATCAACATGCCTCAGCGGTCAAGCTTCTTCGACCTGTCCTCTCGTCGTCCTCATGAGATGGGTCAGAGCTTTGTGGCATTGGGATGCGCTCCCAGTGACCATGACATTGAGGAGTTCAGTGTCAAAAAGACAACAGAATTTGAGAACACGTACCGGATGGAGCCCAAAAAGAGGTAGGTTCACATGAATATAGCTGCCAACTGTTACTAATTTTTAGTTAATCATTACTTATTTTGGCATCAGATTTGTCAAGTTTAATGGTAATTCCATATAAGATTACTAATTTTTGCAACATCTGCACCATTCACTTCAATGTATTTATTGTGAACATTACGAATTTGTAGTGTGATTATTACTAATTTACACTTTATCATGTTGGCAGCTATGCATGTACAGTGTGCATTTTAGGATAAGGATAAGGTCTGTTTTGAAAAGGAAAATCTGGATTCGAGCAGCTAGGACATCTCGTTGGATGCTTAGCAGTGAAAACAGGAGGGGCTATCATGAAGCTTGTCACCAGCAACAATTAGTCAGCGCCAACCGATCCATTGAAATCCTTGATTTTGATTGCATGGCTGTTGTTCAAAAATGACTACTTCTCGCTGGCAACAGGCCTCAGACTGTAGCCCAAGTTTCGTCCCTGTTTACCCTGGTGTTCCTTTTTGCCCAATTTTGATGTATCCAAATCAACCAACTTCTTCCTGCGGGAGGGTTCCCACTTTCACTGGAAAACTGGAAAATGAGTTTCACGTTTTCCAGTCAGGAAAATCTAAGTGAAGGTTGTGATGTTAAAAAATCCCTCAAAAACGGGTAAATCAGGGAATTTTGTTTCCATATGGTAATTGCAGATGATATATATGAATATGTCAAAATATGTTAAAATGAGTGGCTTAGGTTGATCCTAGAATTAAGTAAAACATTAATTTTAGTGGAATTTACTAGAAATTAGTAAGGGCTTTAAAGTGGCACACATATTAGACCCTGTGTAGAGGGGGTGTTTTTGGAACAGATCAACTAGACACTTACCCAGTCTTAAAGATATATTCTGGTATTTGTTAAAAAAATAAAATAAATGTTCACAGAATCGCACAAAATGTGAGAAGAATGTTCAGAACTATGAATAAATAATATGTGCCAAAGTGTTTTGCAAGAAAATGTATAATGGCAGAGAAATGTGCAAATAAAGGGTCAAAATTGGGCCATGTCGGGCCGACAGATTTTATACCAGTCCCACGCGCTGCTTCCTGTGTTTGCTGCAGTGGACAGAGCACGTGGAGAATGACATAATTTCGCTTTTAACCGGTTTGAGGTTATCATATTAGTTTTCCCTTGTCTACACAAGTCACGTTGTGCTTTGTTTGTAACATAAGACTATTTTAATCATTTATTTTTCCAAATTGAAGTTCTTTGCAAGTACTCGATATTCGCTTTAAGGACAATCCGCTAAATTGGTTGAGAGATATGCTGCAAGATGATCTGTGCTCTCAAAGTCCATAGAATCCAAGGATAATTGGATGCTGCTGTATAGCCTCAAATCATCTTTCTACAATTTGTCTGTGATTATCCTGACTTTGACACTCCTGCTGGCCACTCTGAAGCAAACGGTTTTGTTGATTTTCACCATCAGAATTTCTCAATCCATTTAAATGCAAAACTCACATCATTTTATTTTACCGTAGATAGGACTTGAAAAAATCACATATGTGCATTTTGAGTAGGCGTTCACATACTTTTAGGCACAATTGTATATTGTTACCAAGATCCAATTGTGGGTGTTCCTACACAAAAAGTGGATATGAAATTCCCATTTGTTCTTGAATTCATGGATTTTCCATTGTTTTCAGCATTGCGTTAGAGAGGTGGCAAACTGAAGATTATTTTAGGCATGTTTCATGGATTCTGATGCAGTTATATTTTTTCATGGGACTGCCTTCTACATAACCATTCGTTTAGCTCTTCATTTCTACTATCGTTCAAATGGATATTCCATTGATTGGCCTACAGGTTTGTTGCAGAGAGAGTTGAGCCAATCATGAACGAGGTTCTAGAGAAGCATCTGGAGAAGGTGACGTACGAGCCAATCCAATGCAGCGTTCTTTGCAAGACCATCGTAGCGGAGATCAAAACCAAGGTCAAAGAACTTGATTTTGAGAGATATAAGGTGAGTTCTAACAAAATGTTGTTTCTTTATCATATCTGAGGTTTAATGATATAATTTTTGCATTGCTTAAAAGAAAAGCCTACTCAAATACAATATTTCTTCAACAGGAGCGGAAAAATCAGATATTAATAGAACAAAAGAAATCAGACAACGAATAATAAAGTTATTAGTTGTAAGGAAAGGGTTTGATGTTGTTCTTATGAAGTATGGTGGTACAACTGATGTGTCTTTAATTGATCAGCACTCTTCCACTGTACAAAATTACATGATACCAAAATTAACTTATCACATATCACTTTCTAATAGAACTAGCCAATCATGGGACTAGATAATAAGGGTACTGCCCTAGAGCATAACAAGAGAGTAATTTTGAATAGCCAGTAGTTGAATAGAGATTCAAAGGAATGGAACGCAAGGAGGGTTCACAGAACGCTGCATAGAGAGAGAGAGAGAGAGATAGAGAGGGGAGATAAAGCGCTGGTCAAAAACAGAGATAATAGAGGTATTGTGATGTAGAATAAAATAGGGGAGGTAAGGATAGATGGAGAGAGAAAGGGCTAGAGAGAAAGAGAGAGCAGGGGGAGAGATTACAAGGGAGCTGAGAGAGAAGCAGGTATTATAAGAGAGCTAAAAGAGATAGGGAGAGAGCTAGACAGATGGAGAGAGAGAGAGAGAGAGAGAGATAGAGAACAGAAAAAAAAGTAAAAGGGATAGAAAGTAAGGAAGGTCAAATGTTCAGAAGAGAGAGCAGTCACTCAGCAGACAAAATAGATGATTACTTTTACAGCACATCAAATACATACTGTAACAATCCCAAACAATAATACTTAATACACAGAATGTGCCATTAGTTCATTAGTAATGATACTTGATAGTGTTTTTACATCTACTGTAGATCTAACTCTAATGGGTCACATTATGTTTTTCTATTTATTTCCTTGAATACGTTACAGAAAACTTTTTATCATATTTATTAAGACTGCACTCATTTTAGATGAAATTATCATTTTAAATTTAAGTCATTAACAACTGCACTATTCTGCATGAGGAGGTAAGAAAACAAGATTCTATGAAACTACACCCCACTGTTCTCTCTTGGAATCAATATTTTGTGGAAAATGTCTGAAATCTGTTAAATCCTTATTGCTTTTTGTAAAATCTATAACAATTCTATACCAATTGATGGTTAAAGAGACATTATTTCTCTATTCCTTGAAATTGTTCCATCGTTGATACATTCCTTCACAACATGTTTCCATGTGGATTAGGTAAAAACCTCTGTGTTCATTGTGCTAGCAATTTGAATTTTTGTCTGATTTCAAACCTTTTGGGCATCAGAGATTGGCTTTCAGTCACTTTATTATGCCTCTGCGAATGTAAGGTGGTGCCAGAGGCTTTATTTTCCTTCAGATTTTTACCTCATCATAAAATTTAGGATCAGTATACTTGTATTGTTTTAAAGAAAAAAATACAATGTAAGCCCATGAGGCCCACTTGACATTTTGAATACAATTATGTTTTTCACAGAATATAATGCCATGATTTCGATTTCGATGAGCCTTTGGATTCATTGGTTTAAAAGGAGAGCCTACCCCCAAACTGTATTTCTTGAAGAGGAGCATAAAAATCTGATAAACAGAACAACAAAAATTTGGAAAATCAGACAACTAATAGGAAAGCTATGAATATTGGCAACTGATAATGTCATACCCCGGTAGGTGCACAATTTACCATTTATCATATTCATATCAATGTTATCACATACAGTCTGACCTCATATTAACAAGGTCATTGGGACTAGAGAAATTACCTTTTTATATTGAAACATTATTATATCAGAGCCAAAATACAATAAAATCCAAAGAGATGGGACCAGGGAAATTGTAGTGTACACATGCCATCATCAAATTGGCAACACGTCTGACAATTTTCACTGATTTCCCAAGTTTTTCAAGTCATTAAAACTTTTTTCTTATTAATTGTCTGATTTTCTTCCAAGTTTTTTTGCTCTGGTCATCATTTTTTTTCTGCTCCTATTAAAAAAATTACTATTTTAAAGTTGGCATTCCTTTTAACCCTTAACTTGCCACATGCATGTGTACTGATCTACGCAGCAGTGCCAAGTGCATGTATACATGCAATCGTAATTTAACACCCTTTGTTTACGAATATTGTGGACATCTTACAGATGAACTCTGTAGTCCTTGTATTGTTCTCACTTCCTTCTTAAGGACTAGTGGGTTATTGACACTTTTTACATAGGAAAATATACAGAGCAAGGGTTAAAAGTAGAGTCTACCCAAAAATAATACTTTTTTTAAAAGGAGCAGAAAAAATTGGTGAGCAGAACAAAAAAAGTTTGAAGATAATCGAACAAGTAATAAAAAAAAAAGTTATGAATTTCTAAAGATTTGAAGAAATGAGCTAATCAGTGAAAACTAACAAACACGTTGCCAAGTTGATGACATCATGGGTGCACTACTAACCAGCATTTTCTTTATAGATATGGTGCAAAATTCATAATTTCTACACAAAGATACAATGTCCCTATGAATGTAAACATACAAATACTAGGGGATCTACATATCTAACATCAAGATATCCTGTACTAAAAATTTTGAGGAAATCATAATTTGGGGGAAAAAGCAATATTTCATAACATTGATATGAATACAATAAATTTCATTTGTGCACCTGTGACGTCAGCAGTTGCCAATTTGTTAAAATATCTAAACATTCATAACTTTCTTATTGTAGTTGTCCAATTTCTCTCGAACTTTTCTTTGTTCTTTTTTTTTTTTTTTCTGCTTCTGTTGAAGAAATACAATTGTTGGAGTTGACTCTCCTTTTAAAGATGAATTTCACCATCATTTCTTGCCAAACAGATCATCTGCCTGGTTGACATCGGTGAGAAGCGAGACCAAGACATCCACATGGGTAGCCGCTGTCTATGGGATCACCAACGTGACACGTTTGCCTCTGCTTCCTATGAGAACCATTCACTCTTTGCAGCAGCCATCGTCTTTGCAGTCTACTTTGAATGACAACACAAACAACGCACCAATTAGCAGGGTATCACTACAACACCGCACAGAGAGCCAGGTATTGGATGTTAATTAGGAAAAGAGGTTTGTGTGACCAGAAGTCAACCTAATGACCTTCTATTAATGATATTTTGATTAGATTTATTGTGTATTCAATGCATTCCTCAGGGTACCTTTATATATTGGAAATGTTTTGATATGTGGGCTGACTGGAGGCTATTGAAGTTATTGACCAAACACAAAGAAGCTTAACAATCAAACCTATGTCAATATATTTGTCTGGGGGAAATCATGCTCTTTGTTTTCTTTTTCAGTTTGAAATCCCTCTATAAATGTTTTGGCTCCAGGGTTACAGAAAATAACCTTTTTACTTCAGCGCTGTCATATTTATTGCGATTAGCTTTTGTGCTTATTACAGTGGACACTCGCTGTAAAGAGATCTGATATAACAAAATATCTGTTATAAAGAGGTAAAAATCTGGTCCCAGCTCTTTATAACTTATTGTTTTTCAACTATGATATAAAGAGATTACTGCTATAACAAGGTATTTTTGATGGTACCAAGCACCTCATTATACAGAGTTTCCACTGTAGCAGGTTGTGGAACATCACATTGTGCACATATGTTACGATGCAGTACATGTGTATTTAAAGAAAATGCCAGTCTATTTATTCTAAGAAATAGCATACATCCGTTTTGTAAGCACCTCAAAATGGTACACAGTAAAATGCATTACACAAGTAAAAGGTGTCAATTTTTTCTGGATTTAGGAATTTCAGAGACAGCATTTTAATTCCTTTCATTTTGATTTCTAAATCAAAACACGTTTATTGCTTCCACAGCAGATCCTTCATAAAAGTACATATTTACTAATACAACAAAAATAGACATAATGTTACTTCTGTGTCTGTAGTATTTGGGATATTTATCAGTTTTAATTATTTCAAAGTGACTCATTATCGTGCCATATAAACCTCAGAAATGGCAACACTTACCTTGCTGTTGCACTGTAGGTGAGTAAGGCTAGTCAAGAAAAATAAGTGTTATGCTTGTCAAAGAGTACTTCTTTGTAGATGCATGTATATCCTCTGAAAGTGGATTTAATAGTTACCGGTATTTAATTAATTTTGTTGAAAAAGAAGTAATTATATGTATTCATCCCAGGTTTATCTACATGATGTAGATTAGATGGCAAAGTAAAGATTTATTATAATGACTGATAAACAAAAGTTAATTTGTTGTTGTTTTTATGATAGGTAGACATTTATAAGTGCTTTATCTGATTGATGCCAAAGCATTCTTGCCAGTTATTTCTTTGTTGTTGTTGTTGTACAAAAGTCTAATTGAAGTTTAAATTCTTTTAGTTGGCTTGAAAGATGCAATAGTGTCTTATGTGATGTAATACTTTTTCTGTGGTTCAATATATTTCAAAAGTTTTATTTACAAGCAATTTGTTGAATTGTATTTCCACAAGCATTTATTGATCTGAAGGCTTCAAGAATTTTGTAATCTCAAACACCGTATTAATTTTCCAGAAATATGTCTATTTCAGGGCATTTCCTAGTCTGTAAATTGTTTGCACATAAGCCATTTCCCCCAAAGAATTCAAGCAGGAATAGTGTTGAAAGATGGAAGACTGTACAGGGCGACAAGTGCAACGTTTCATTTTACAGTAGGGGTACGTTCAATAGTACAGTGAACAGAATAGACAATGAAATTTGACAAAATAAACGGCCTCCATTCAAGCCTTCACTATAGCTCTAGAATATGAAAATTCTCAAATGAAAATAGAGGATGGTAGCTTTCTTTTATGTGCTTTAATAGAGCTATAATGAAGATCTGAATGGGAATTGTTTTATTTGTCCAGTTTCTTTGTCCAATCTGCTCACAGTGAGTTCATGAGGCAATCAGAGATAATTGAACTTCATCTGACATGATGTAGATTACTAGTATTAAGGAGTTAGAAGCAAATAAACAGCTCATTCACAATCGACTTAGACTCCATACATCCGAATATGGCATCTTGTGAGCCTTTTATGAATTCCTGTGTGTTCTTTTGTGTGTTCGTCCCATTGTTTCCTTGGTATGAAAACATGTCTTTTATTAAAGACTTACTTTTGGTGGGATAAGGCAATCTTTCTCCAGATCAAATTACTGTTAGTATTTTCTGTTTTAAAAGTTTCAGAAAACAACCTTTAGTGCTGTCATATTTATTTGCCTTTGTGTTCAAGGTTAAGTTGTTGGCCATCACATTGTGCACATTCATTTCGATGCAATAGTGTGTTTAGAAATGTTTATCTATATTTACTATTAGAATAGTTTTACATCCATCTTGTATACAACTCAAAATGCTACATACCAAAAATGCAATGTGTTCTAATGATGATCGATAGCCACACTGGTATTTTGTGCTAAATGATTGGGAATCTGATCAGTTGCTAAAATGTTCACTTAGGGGGTGTTGTTCAAAAGTTGCAATTGATCGCAAGTTGCAGTTGATCGGAACGTGCCAATTAAACTCATTGTTTCATGCACATCTTGTTAAATGCGCAAATGCGCATACCATGCGCGATTGAAAATGCGCGTTACAATTTGCAGAGTTGCAATTGATTTGCAGTTGATTTTGAGCAACACCCCAATAGCGCTAAGCTCTCACTTCACAACTCACAATGCATGATACATGTATAGATATGCAATATGTAATCGTTTAAATTATGTCTTGTATAGATCCTTAGGAAATATTCCTCCTTATACAATGCACAATATTCCTCCTCAAACAATGCACAATATTTTACCGGTATATTCAAACTGCAATAGTGTGTATCATTAGTTTGTAAATATGTTATTATATAATATTTTATTTTTTTGCAATTTTCATGTTTTGAAATGTGCCAATATACAGTGTACATAATTCAAGTATTTAATAGTTTGTGATTAAATGATTGTAGAACAAATAATGTAATTCCAAAATATTTTTCCTCATCTTACTTTTTGAAAATGTTCAGTTTGTGAGTCATAAACCAAATAGATTTTTCTCAAAAAAAAATCTAAAAATTGATTAAATAATTACAAACAATACAAAAACATCTCTCCTTCCTAATTAAAGTATTGTATCATAACTTTTTAACAGGGAAATCTCGAGTAACAAAATCTTGTAAAATTAGCAAGATTCAATATGTTTTGCAAGAGTGAACAAACATGAATTTAAAAAGCTCTTTTCTTTCTCAATAGTCTGTGAGAACAATTACCCCAAATTATGTAAATCATGGTTTTCATGTACAACGAAATGGTAATCTTGCTTTAATATCAATCTTTGTACTCCCATTTACATAATTTTTATAGTTTTTGCACATGGATTTGTATAATATTCAAGAAAAATACTTTGTGTTACACAATAATTTTGGCTAACCATTATTTTGATGAGCAAAATGGGATAGGCATTTTCCTTGAAAATGTTCAGATTAATAGAACAGGGTCTGTTCTGGTCTACTTTTTTCTTTAAATGACATTTATAACAGACATCCAACTAAAGATGTGCATATTTTTTGCTCATTTTATGTCCTAAAAGTGAGTTTTGTGACTTTAAAAAGTGATCTTTTTTCTTTCGCGTTCATTCACGCTTAATAATTTGGATTATGCTGAATTTTACACACAATCTAGCCAGTGGTTGATGAACATTAACTATGACTTTTGTTACTGGACACTCCTGTTGATGCAACATTCATTAACAAGAAAACTTTTTGGGGTTTCATTGTTCAGTTTACACTCCTGTAATTAGAATACATAAACTAGATGCTATATCCAATTTTTAAAAGCACAAGTCAGGCCAATATATGTTCCAGGAATACGACAAAAATCAGTTGAGTCACAGGACAAAAAGTGTTTGAGGAAAATCAGACAACTAATACAGAAAGTTGTGACTTTTCAACGACATGAAACATTTGGGAAAACAGTTTTGAATAAACACTTGTCAAATAGGCAACTTTGATGATAATCTGATTTTGTAGTTTTAATATAAATGGAATGGAACAGTGCATCGATGACATCATTAATTTGCCAGTTTATAGTCATGTCACAAAATGTCCATTACTGTTCTTATTAGTTGTCGGATTTTTCCTCAAACTCTTGAATTTCTTTCAATGTATACTAAAAAACTATAAATGGTTTTTGATATATATTATATTATTGAAAATACATGTTGATAATATGTTTTAAGTTGTACGCAATTCTTTTTCATTATTTAATGAACATAAATACATGTAATAAAAATAATAGTTCTATAACTGAATTCTGCACTTTTGTCAGATGTACTCCAATTCATATTTAATGTTATAATAAATATGTGAAAAGTACTCAATACACGATATAAATTATTTTTGAAAAGTTAAGTGGGCCACAGACAATAGAACCATACGTTGTGTATTTAACTGTGCGGACACAGCAATCACAAGCTGGTTCCATTTTGAATAGCATTACAAAGGACCATTGAATTCTCGTTCGACTTAATTTTTCGAAAATAGTTTATATCGTGTTTCAAACACCTTGTAGGCTTCACATTTTGAGGAATGGCTCTATTCGATTATCATTTAAAGAAGAATGAATCCTAGAGGATTATACACCTATAAGAAAGGTATCATATTCCACTGCTAATCAGACTGGATCAAGCTCTAAAATAAATTCAGGAAAGAGTAAATTTCCCGATATTTTAGAACAGGTTTTCGTCTGCTATCACATTACGAGGGGCTGCCATTTTTTTCTGAACAAATATTTCGACGTGATCCATTGATATAATTCTCTATGGCAAGGAAAGCATTCATTAAACTGTAGAATAGTTCTATCTTTGGCAAATAAAATAAGTTATGTCGGGGAAAATGCGTGATATGTGTCCAATATTTTAGTACGACTTATAAAAAAACAATTCAGCCTTCAAATCATCTGTTTATACTAAAGAAATGTGCTTTTAGTGGACTTGCCTGACATAACAGAATTTCTTTTATTCAACAAGCCTTCAAGGTATTGTATTCTATTGTTTAAATACAGGTGAAAACGTAACGTTTTGCCAAAGGCCCTATGTAAACATGAATGCATGACTTTAAAAGGCCACCCTGTACCGCAGATTTTTGTTTTTGTTCTGGTCTTCATCTGATTGTATAACGCTGTAGAAAGTGACATACAATGGTTTAAATAGCCAACCGATAATACAGATTCCTTTCTTTCATTTGTTTTGTTACAAGGAAACTTGGAATCTACTCCGCAAAAACGTCACGCCCATGCCAAGAAAACACAATTCTAATGAACAAAACTTTCTTTTTTAAAAATAATTCCAGACCAGTTTTAAGATATTGAAATATATGACCATATGTAAGGTATATTTTTATTATGCCTCCGCCACCGTAAGGTGGTGCCGGAGGCATTATGTTTTCGGGTTGTCCGTCCGTCCGTCCGTCCGTCCGTCCGTCCGTCCGTCCGTCCGT
>BQKZ01000672.1:134130-153024 GCA_036244855.1 Temnopleurus reevesii
CCCCCCACCCCAAAAAAAGGGCTGAAACTTGTATATTAAATTTTTCCTCAGTTGTAAAAACGAAAAAAATAAAAAAGAAATCAACAAAGAAATAGAAAAATTTTATAAAGGTCCTCTACCTCCTCTTATACCTTACCCGCCAGATGTAGCGAAGGGAAAACAAAATCTTCTCTCAATACTATTATATATAGTTTTCAGAAAACGGGGAGATACTTCTTTGTTTGTGTTTATTCTTTGATCGTCTCATTTTTCTTGAAACTTTGTGAGCTACTTATTACAGAAGTAAAATTTTTAGCAATTTCTGCTATACTAGTATTTCTAATGTAAACGCGATATAGAAGAGGAAAAAGTACACGACTCAGTAATGGAACATTGGTATTTGTTTTTTTCCCGATTTATTGTAAGAAACCATGATACACAATAAAAAAAACAGCAGCTAAAGAAAAATATAATGAGTTTAGAGCTTAAATAAAAAGAAAACTGTACCAAAAATTGTGAGTGATGCTTACTCTACCAAAACATGTCATTCAATTCATCACAACATTTTCGTAGCTTCAATCACTGCATTTTCAAAATAATGGGACACTTTTTTTCAACTCACATTGTATATAGGGAGAAACAAAATCGACATATCATCTAAGCAATAGAGGGGAAAATAAACTTATCAAAATGGTAAAAATAGTATATGGTCAGATACAATTCAGACCTTTTTAGGGATGTCTTCTTTTTTTTTGTAATATGCCTCTGTGGGTTCCTATCATATTCTGGCCGAACAGGTACCTGGCCGCCTCCTTAATAAAAACATATCTAACCCATTCACCAGGTTATAACTCAATTATAGGGCAAGTTCAGATTCTGAACGGTTTCATAATTTCTCTGCAACCCATTGGTCTACCACCCCATACGAGCGCGACCGATAGATGGCGTGATCAAATATTCGTACAGAACGCGAGAATGTGTCGCCTGTAAATTCTCGAGGTCGCGCCCTCTTTAGGTCTGGCAGCAAAAAGAAAGGTAAATCTAGGAAAAACCGTTTAGAATCTGAACTACTTCTGGCCAAGCTACCAGTTACATGTAATGTGCATCCATATCTCAAATTAAAACTTAATGAGATTCCTAGATGGAATCATAAAATCACAACACGTAACACTGGGATACAAAGACTCTTGAATATTCAGTGATCAAAGCAATGAAGTGAACACTGGCTCAATAATATTGCTAGATATTGATTCACCAGTCTAACCCTTAGACCAATCAGGGGATAAAGGGTATATTATATATGTGTGTATGTATAGGTGTGTGCGTGTGTGTGTGTATGTGCACTAGTGTGAGGGTGTGTTATCTGCACATGCACTGTACATAAAAAAGAATAGAGACACCGATAGGATGAAGTGAGAAGGAGAGAAGAGAGGGAAATAGTAAAAACATGGGTAACGAGGAGAGGGAAAGAGAGACAGGGGAAAATTGAGAGAAAAGAGAAATAGAAACAAAGTGAGAGAGGTGACAAGAGGGAAAGAAGAAGAAGGGGAAAGAATGAGAGAGAGGGACAAAGAAGGGAGGAGCGGGAGAGGGAATAATATTCGTATGTGTTAATTAAGAAATAATGTAATTTGCAAAGTTTAAAATAAGACCCTTCACTTCCAAATGTTAGATGTTTCCCAATATAAAAGCAAGCTGTTGCGTATTAAGGATTTGACTAGATAGTTAACAGTAAGACCCAGAAACATTCCCTTTTTAGTTTTAAAAGAAGAGTCTACCCAAAAATAATGGGGTTTTTTTTCAACAAAAGCAGACAAATTGAAAAAATTGGGCGAGCAGAACAAAAAAAGGTTGAAGAAAATCTCACAGGCAATTAAAAAAGTCATGAATTTTCAATGATTTGAAGAAAAAAAATGGGCAAGTCAATTAAAATTTTCAGAAATTGCGCCAATTTAAGGATGTCACGGGTCAAATACGAACCATCATCTTAATTGTTTATATTTATGGTTCAAATTCCTGATTTCTAGAGAAAGTTACCAAGTTTTTATTGTAAACATGCAAATAGGGGATGTATCATGGGGATATCATAAAATTAAAATTCTGAGTAAATCATGTTTTGGGGGAAAAAAGTAACATTCTACGAAATTTATACGAGTATTATAAATAGCCAATAGTGCACCTATGACGTAATCAGCTGCCAATTTGTCTATATATTTAAACAATCATAACATTTTTCTTAGTTGTGTGATTTTTCTCAATTTTTTTTTATTTTATTGTTCCGTTCATCTGATTTTCCTGCTTTTGTTTTGGGGCAGGCTCTTTTTTTTCAAAATCCCAAATCGGCTTATTAGTTGTGTGATTTTTCTCGAACATGTTTTTTTTTTTTGGTTTTTTGTTGTTCCGTTCATCTGATTTTCCTGCTTTTGTTTTGGGGTAGGCTCTTTTTTCAAAATCCCAAATCGGCTTATTAGTTGTGTGATTTTTCTTAAACATGTTTTTTTTTTTTGCCGTTCATCTGATTTTCCTGCTTTTGTTTTGGGGTAGGCTCTTTTTTCAAAATCTCAAATCGGCTTATTAGTTGTGTGATTTTTCTCAAACATTTTTTTTTGTTCCGTTCATCATATTTTCCTGCTCCTGTTTTGGGTAGACTCTTTTTTTTTAATCCCAAATCAGCTTCTCTTCTCATTGTCGTTGTCGGTGTGATGATATCCGTCTTGTTATTCTTGAATCGTCTCGAACTTCATACCATTAGACACCTGCATCATGAGAAATAATTAAAATTCATTTATTGTAGGATGATAATTTTCAACACTTGTCTACTGTAATGACGGATATACTCCCTAGTTCTAACGATTTTTTTATTATGCTATTAATAATAGCATATTTATTTCAATAATTATTTTCTTTTGAATTATATATACTAGCAATACCCGGCGCTATGCGCCGGGTATCGCTAGCAGTTTTGTGTATTAAAGTGTTAGTGGTATTTATGTAACTTTCTCACACTTTTCGAGGTAGACATTTAGGAAGATACATGTAACATTTGACTTATGAAAACGATTAAAATTGACAGAGGGAGATGAAATTACATTCTTTATGAATATTATGTACTTGACTGTCATTATGCCATGATGTGTGGGCAAATATATGGGTAGGGGAATTGAAGAATGGAAGTCAAAATGTCATTTTAACTTACTTGATGGACTTTCTGATCTGTAGGCCTAATACACATACATTGTATGTGAAGGGCGAGATGAGTGTTATATAACCAAACAGTATTGCTATGTGTGTATATACACTGCATGGTTGTATTTTGCATACAGTGTATGCCTATTGTTTAACAGGAAATGAGATATACTTTATACACATACACTGTGTGTGCAGGGCGAGATGGAGAGGGGGTCATTTATCATTTGTGGCTGCCCAAGCGCCCCCTAGCTAACTGTCAAGTTTTGTTGAAAGCTATCAAGGGAGAACAGAGATATGGAAATATGACTTTTTGACCCCTTGACCTTTGACCTTTCTGAAAGCGACCCCCTCAAGGGCAATCTTGGGGCCTACCTTCATATATCCACCAAGTTTGGTCCAAATCGGTCCATGGAGTCCGGAGATATGAAAAATTGACCTTTGACCCAAGTGACCTTGACCTTTCTGAAAGCGACCCCCCTCAAGGGCAATTCCTGGGTTCCCCTACATACACCCACCAAGTTTGGTCCAAATCGGTCCAGGGAGTCCGGAGATATGAAAAATTGACCTTTGACCCCAGTGATCTTGACCTTTCACAAAACCAACCCCTCAAGGGCAATTCTGGGGTTCCCCTATACACCCACCAAGTTTGGTCAAGATCCCCCCAAGGATCTGGGAGGAGTAGTGGAACAAACAAACAAACAAATTAACAGCTCTCCTTTAGATATTAGGAGGAATATTTTTCAATTTATTATATTTGTTATTGTTTTTTTTTTCTTCAAATCCCAATTTCTTCATTTTGGGGAATTATTTTTGTCATTGTAAATCCAAAATGAAAAATACATTCCTTTACCATAATTATCAGTGGCAGCCGTAAGTTTGCTGCCATGAAAGCATTATTACAACACAAAATGTATATTTGTTAATAAATATATTGTTGATTAAAATCATATTTATCTATGTAATTTTATTATCTCTTCTATATGAACAATATATTAGAAGTTAATAGAGGATACATTCGACTAGATAAATTCGTCGAAAAAAGGAATATTTTTTTACGTCCAAAAGCTTTACAATAGAGCATAAGAAACAAGCAGATATAATACACTTAACATAGGGAAGTGACGAACTTACGTCATCAATACGTCATGTCACGTGACCCAAAGTTGCCAATTTGCTAAAAAAAAAATATTGAGATATTTTTCAAATATTCATAACTTTCTTATCCGTTGTTCGTTTTCGCTCAAACTTTTTTTTTTCATCTGTTTGTCTGATTTTTGCGCTTTCAATAAAGGCAAGAAATGTTTGGCTTGGAGTTCTCCTGTGATGTCTTGGAGAATACATATCTACGATTGTATCATCATAGTCCAGCTTGGTGTCTTGGTGGACGTACATCAAGATCAAAGCATTGAGACGTGGTTCAATCATGGCATTTTGATACACGTTATTTGTGTATCTCAGGGAGGAATATGCTCTCTCAACAGGGGCACTTGATACGGTATGGGGGGGGGGGGGGGGGCACGGACTATAGTCTGCAAGCACATACCCTAGACTTTCGGCGTGTGCATGTGCAGAGGATGATACAGGGTATGCATTGTGTGACCAAGGAGATTTCAGAAGAATGGAGTGGCAACTCAGAGTCATGAATGTGAAACACCTGGTCTAATTCAAAAGATGAATAGGGCGATCCTTTGATGTCCGAGGTTCCATGCCGCCAAATACGACTGGAGTGATTTTAAGATATCAACCGATCTAAACAATTTAGGATGCGCAGTAAATTCAAGGTAAAAGTGCACATAAGTTACAAATGCACAGTGATAAAAAAATCCCTGGTGATATTAATAATAATTTTGGATCATAATCTTAAATTACAAGTCTCACTGTGTATTATTTATTGAGATATAGCTAAGAAACTGTAATTCACATGGACTCTTTTGCTACAGATTAAGTGTGTTCCGATTACTTCCGATCGTTGTATTTTTCATATTTATATATTAAGATATTGTGCTATCAAAGATCTTCAGGCCATTCGTGCACAGTAATGCCCACTTGTAGAAATCATTGTTTTAATTCTTGCACATTCTGATCGCTGGCACCAAATTGCACTTAATCTATGTGCTTATTTATGTGAGGTACTTGTTCAGCGAAAACTTGAGAAAATATGATTACCATTACAATAAAACTTTTGTAATTATTAACGAATAATGGCTATTCTAGCAACGGGTTCAGTGATTGTTCTCCGTCCTGATGAAGCGTTTTTGGAAGCACATATTTGCCAGCATTATTGTCATTCTTTAAGACGCGGCATCGAACCTACTTCAAAGAGATGTTATTCCATATGTAAAACTTCCTTGGTGTGACTACATTACACACACACAGCATTGCTCTATGATGTATGTGGGTGATGTAGTCACACAATGCATACCCTGTATCACGCTCTGCGCATGCACACACCGAAAGTCTAGGGTATGTGCTTGCAGACGAGGCCACGGACCGGCAGCCATATAGTCCGACGAAATCGAGTGCAAACACCAACGTAAGGCTCGACCGTCCGTCCGTCCGGCGTCCGTCCGGACCTAATTGTTACCGCGATAAGTTCAGAACCGCCAGACGGATTTTGACCAAACTTGGCTCAAATACGTATATAAGCATGTGAGGATGAATTGATTATATTTTCGGTTCAATGGGTCACAGGTCAAAGGTCACAGGGTCAAAAAACTTCTAAAAAATCACCCAAAATAGCTTGTTACCGCAATAAGTTCAGAACTGCTGTACAGATTTTGCCCAAACTTGGCTCAAGTATGTAGAAGCATGTGAGGATGAACTGATTTTATTGTTGGTTCAGTGGGTCAAAGGTCAAAGGTGAACGGGCAGAAAAAAATCACCCGATAAAGCTCATTATTGGTATAACTTATAACAGAAAAATTGAACCAATTTCTTTCAAACTTACAGTGTGTAGCTCAATTATGTATAAGCATGTGAGGAAGAACTGATGAGATTTTGGCTTCACAGGGTCAAAGGTCGCAGTGCCCAAAATTTGTATTTTTTTTTTTTTTTTTTTTTTTTTTTTTTTCTGATGGCATGGAACAAACAAGCCGTACATATCTTTCTGATTGCGTGATGGCGGAGGCATAAATTTTGACCGTGCGCGGTCGAGGATTCATCAAGTTGAAATTAGAATCAACCAATTAATAGAAAATATTTGAATAACACACAGAGGACATATTGTTTGTTTTGTTTGTGTTTCACAACAAACCGGTGAAATTAGAATCAACCAATTAATAGAAAATATTTGACACACAGAGAACAGATTGTTTGTTTTGTTTGTGTTTAACAACTAAAACCTCTAATGCGGGTCCGTGCGATCGGCAAATTTGACGGAATCTGCGACGTCATGTCGGACAACTCATTCACTCTATATACATAATTTCTCCTTTTTCGGAAAACCAAGAAAATGCATTTTTGGTTGAGGCATAGTATCTCTTCATCGACACTGCATGTATTTTGAAAAGAACAATGTTGCAACCTTACTATAAATTTTACATTAATCAAATTTTAAAGTCTATATGTACAAAGTGAATGATGAGTTGTCCGAAATGACCTCACCGATTCCGTCAGTGTTGCCTGTCGCAGGGATCCCCATGAGCGGCATTGATCGCGGTGAATTTTAAAATTCATAACTTTAGAACGGATTGTTCGATTTGCTCAATTTTTTCGCAGTTTGTTCATTTGAGTTTTCTTCATTCAATGAGAGTACGATAATTCCAGAGGTTGGTTTCCCTTAAAAAGAATATTTCGAAGGTGATCTTTACCGACTTTCATGAGATTTGCAGCAACATGTTCACAATCTGTGAAGTGTCATTTTACCCTGTATATTCTGCCAATTGCACGGCCCCAATTTAAACCAGACTCTGCATCTGTTTGGGTTTTTTTACCGTGTTGAATTAAAATGTATCTATCTATCTATCTATTTAAACGTTCGCTTTACCAAAATATGCCGTAGAGTTAATCGATAATATACTTACATTCGTACAGGACTTCAAGGTACTTGTAAGTGCCAAAACAAGGTTCTCCAAAGATCCAGCTGCTGGCATACAAGGTGCAGGTGTTCTTACCGTTGCACTTGTGCTTTACCCGATCCATTTTATCTGTTCCCCGACAATCCCGATTCGATGTATAGATACTTGGACAGACATTTGGACCTTCAGTGCGACCAAAGAACCCGACGTAGATCACCAGACTTTGTCCCGTTGGACAAACCAGTTTGAGGTGGCTTCCTTCGCAGGCTCGGCCTCTCTTAGCACAGGTGTAGTTGACTTCGAGGTACTTGTAAGTGCCGGAGCAGGGATCCCCCCTAAAAAAAGTGTTGGTGGCGGGCACGACGCAAGACGATTTGCCCTGACATCTATTTCGGACTACTTCCTTCTCCTTGCCAGTTCCAGCACAATCGGTATTCGAAGAGTACCGACTATTGCAAAGAATATATCCTGGTACTTTCCGTCCGTAGAAGGCGTCGGAGATATGGATCGCGGGTTTTGCCGATGGACATTGGATCGCGAGTACTTGGTTTTCGCAAGCGCGTTCGGTTTTAAGGCTTCCCAACTTGCAGGTGTAGTCAACCTCAAGATACTTATATGTGCCATAGCAAGGATCTCCGAAGACACGATTTTCTGCAGTCAAACTACACGACTCTTTCCCATCGCACTCTTGGAAGACTTTGCTGTAGGATGAAGAGGAGACGCAGCTGGTAGTTTTGATGTTTGTACTAGGACAAATGGTTGAGCCGGTGGTACGACCATAGTTGGCCCTGAATATACTTATCACTTTTCCAACGCCACAGTTTAGAGTGAGAGTACGATGCTCACATGCCCGGTCAACTAAAAATATAAATAAAAAAAAAAAAAAATATATATATTACCAACTGCTCAACTAGACTCAATAGATGTAGAGAGAAAGAGAGAGATAAAACGGTCAAGCAACCGCGTCCCGTTGAGTTATTTAAATATGAAATGAGTAAATAACGCAAATGAAGACATAGTCTTCAAGTGATGGGGTTTAATCGGTTTAAAACTAGTTAAAATAAAAAAAAATGTTGTTATTGAGATATCACATATACACATAACCTAAAAAGAGAATACCTTTGGCTATTTGACTCTTATCTTAACATAATTGTTATATGTGATAGAACACAGTAGAGAAACATCGAAGGTCCCACTTTTCTATTTTGCACACTCCCTGTACCAAATATTTGATTGATCAAGCGTCTGCCATGTTTAATCAAAATATTAGCTTTTTATTTGTACTCTGTATGCCCACATCTAAACACCCCCCCTTCCCCCCTCCACTCCCACATTCCCCCCTACACCCCTTAGATAAGACCCGATTTTCTAAGAAATATACAATTAATGAACAAATTAACGCTATTTTTTTGAACGGAAAGATTGATTGGATAATAGCCTTTGATTTAAAATATAATTCACACGTTAATATTATCTTGCAGTATGACGCTGTTCAACGATTTTGAAAAGGCAATAGTTAAATGAAATGGTCATTTATTTGGAAATCCGTATAACCTTTTTTTTTCAATTTTGGAACTGATCTGGTCAATTGGATGACAATCAGTCTATGGAGACACATAGCACTGCAACAAGTGCAGTTCACAAAGCGTCATCTCCCAAAACTGATCTATGGGTTTAACAGATGAAAGGTCTTTTTTTTCTTACCAACTGCTCGACTAGACTCAATAGATGCTACCACAAGAACACACAATACCAAGAACTTCATGATGACTCAGAAGTTGAGGATTATCTGTCAATATCAAAATCAAATACATTGCTCAACATTATGTTCGCTTTAATGTTCTCAACTGTCACATTTTAAATAATATCTAAATGATTTATGTGACGTAACTGTTAAATTAGTAGGCATCAAAAGTAAGGTTTGGTGAAACAAAAAATGAATTTAAAATATCATCTACTGCACAATGTACTGCGATATATTAATTGTTCATATAGATATCTTCCAGATTATTGAATAATTCCTTTTGTTGATGTCTTTTCATCGATCTGAATGTAATAGCATAGATTTTTTTAAAAAGAACAAAATCTTAATATGTGAAATTAAATTGATGTTTAGATTTTTAGTTGTGTGGCGTTTGTTGATTATTCCGAAAATGTCAATATTATATTCGTTACTCTGAATACAAGAATGACAATAATAATAAATAATGATTTCAAAATAAAAATGCTGATATGGTTATTTCTCAGGCTCGTTGTTCCGACGCTGAAATTGCCCAGACCAACCTGCGACAAAAACCAAATTATTCTGAAAAGTAAACTCTGTTTTAGTTTCGGTCCACCATTGTCACTCAGTCATGCATTCTAATATACATTCGCACCCCCCCCCCCCCCCGCCCATCTCAGATTTTGGGAAATATGAAAATGGGTTAATTCCTATATTGTTTTTATGGGGCCTTTTGAGATGCGTTTCCTCTAAATTACGACAATTATTTCAGATTTCTGGAAGGGGAGTCCGCAAAATATAATTCCTTTTATGTTATTTTGCTCTAGAATGAGAAAAACATATATATAAATATAAACGAGGGAAAGAGAAAGAACCGTAATTAACATGTGCACACGTGCACAACTGACTACTTATATTCATGTCAATGTTTTAGAATGTTACCTTTAAAAAGAAATCAAACTTTAATTCGAGTATATCTTGATTAGAAATATGTAAATCCCCTTTTTGCACGTGTGTATACAATGGCGCATCCAATTTGGCGTCATCAAATTGGCAACATGTCTGAAAATTCCCTCTTTTATTTTTTAAAAACTTTTTTTATTACAGGATTTTCCGGCCAAACTCGCGAGTGAAGCATTACTGTTAACTATCTTTCATTTCAAATTCGACAAATTCGGTGCATCTGCGGATATCACTGTTTTATTTTTTTTTCTTCCTTACAAATGTACAGAGTTTTCATTACATTGAGTGATATAGTTTCGTTCTTCTAATTCATAAAAATAACGCTTTTTCGCGAAGCGGTCATTCCATTTAGCACAAATTGGATTTCGGTTGCCGCGACGGCAGGTTATTTTCATTCAATTTCATTTATAGCAATCGAGTTAACACAATTTGCATTTTAAATTTATTTTAGGTACCTTTTCAGTGTTCACGGGATTTTTGTATTGAATTATTCTTTTTAAAGATCTATATCAGTTTGTTTCCTTCTAATTGTTTCTTAATCTTCAGATTTCTTTTTATGTATATGTGTGTATTTGTTTAGGATTTTACAATGAATTATTGCCATGCTTTATGTGATCAATTATGATAATGATCAACTTATACAATCCATCTTTCGTAGACTTAAATTTAAACTTAAAAATATGAATATAGGATTTCCCGGCCAAAATCGGAATAATAGCATTGGATTTAATTTTCTTTTATTTCAAATTCGTCATATTCCGTGAACTCGGAGATATCCCTGGTTTAAATTCCCTTTTCTTGCTTATGAATTCATGATGTTTTCATTTGAATGCGTGGTAGTTTCATTCTAATTGATGATAATTTGCCTTTTTTAGCGAAGCGGTCGTTCCATTAAGTACAAATCCGTTCTCCGTTCTCTCGGCCGCATGAGTTTATCGTTCGAATTCATTTCTAGTATATCAAATTAGCACATTTTGCATTTTAATTTGCTCTAGGGCGTTTTCAGTGCTCATGATATTTTCTCTTTATTTTTTATTCTCTCTTATCTACAATATTCTTGTTATTTACTTTTTATACAATCTTTGTACAATTTACTTCTCTCTTTATTTTTCGTATGAATTCATGCCATACAATGGTTGATCAATGCAAAGACTTCCAATGATGATCAACTTAAGAATGAGATTCATCTTATTTATCAATTAGTCTAAGCACATAAAATGAAAGTAATGAAAATGATGTATATATCTGTTTATATTGTGATTCATCTGATTTATATTCATCATAGGTGACGGGGAAGGAAAGGGTTACATAACATGAGTGGGGCTTGGAACATGAGTCTGTAAAATTGAGTCTTTAGCCATCAATCTGCTGTCGGTCCAAAACTGTACAAAGAAGCTAATTTTCTGAACATTTCCCTATATTGTAAAACACTTACCATGCATTCCCCTGTATTACTCCCCTGCATTCTTAACTTGAATGATATCTTTCAGAAAAAGAATTCCAGCCGCTAAATTTAAAAGCTAGAAATGACGCTCCGATGATCACTGACTATTTTGAATGCTAACTGACTCGTTTCTCAATCGAATGATCAAACCTCACAAATATTCGACAAACGTCGCAAATGTGATGAACAAATAAAAAAAATGAATGACAATTTGCACGGCAAAAACGATCTACGCTAATTCAATTGCAAAAAGTATTGATTCAAATGAAAATCCTGTGAATTTGGCCGGAAAATCCTATTTTATCAATGTCAATCATATATGATGAAATTAAAGGAAAAAAATGACCTGTCATATATAATTCTTCATATCCACCATAATTCCATTTTAAATCATGAGGGAATGAATGTAATGTGACCATGTAACAAATAGTTGACGGTGATTCAAATGTGACAAAAAAATAAACATTTTTATATGCTATTGATAAAAAAAATAATAATTGTGCAGGATGCATATTTATACTCCCCTTTCTAGTTAAGATTCGGAACATACTCATATTGTTCACTTCTCTCGCATTACCCGCATTGTCAACCTGTTCTCTTAACTAGAATGATACCTTTCAGAAAGAGAATGTTAATATGATATTTATCTAAAAGCTACTAATGACGCTTCAATGAACACTGACTATTTTGAATGCTAACTGGCTCGTTTTTTAATTGAATGAAAAGAACTCACAAACCTTCGACAAACATAGTGTATCGTATGTACAAATCTAATGACAAGTTACACGGCAAAACCGTTTACACTTATTCAAATTGCATAAGTATTACTTCAAAGGAAAATTTCGTGAATTTAGCCGGAAAATTCTATAGTTGTCCGATTTTCCTCAAGTTTTTTTTTTCATGCTCACCAAATTTCTTTTTCTGCATCCATTAAAAATTATTTTTATTGGGTAGACATTTCTTTTAAGGCTTCCATCACAATGGGATTACTGGGAGTGGGATCTTGCTTGTTCTGTTTTCAATTACATTTGTTCATGTGTGGCTCAATGGTAGAGCGTCTGCCTCATGAACGGAAGGTCATGGGTTCGATCCTCGGCCGGGTCATACCAAAGACCTATAAAAATGGGACCATCTGCCTTCTTGCCAGGCGCTCGGCATTTAAGAAAGGAGAAGGGTAATAATAACTTTATGTTATGCAGAGCCCGCTGGAAGTGCAGCTAACTTACAGCTGAATGTGGCTACCCTGGGTAAATAAAACATTATTATTATTATTATTATTATTATTATTATTATTAGACATTGCGTTTTTAACAGTTTATTTTCAATTCATCCATATCCAGAAAAGCTCTGCATAGCTCGCCATAAGGTTTACGAAATATGGACTTTTATCTTTTGTATAAATAAAGAAAACATTATTCCGGGGCAAACCATCACTTGATGTTAACTTTGTGAAAAGGAAATATTTTATTTTATTAATGATAAAATGAAACATCTTTGAGCATATTCAAGTTAATTCAATTAAATGATTGAAGTCGAAAACCAGACGATTTGTCGTAAACCCCGAAGTGTCAGAAAGCCACAGGAATAAACACTTTAATTTATTCTTCTACACACCGTAAGCATATACAAGGACTTTATTTTAGCACTTCTGCTGTTGTTCATACTTTGTATAGGGACCCGTAACATAAAAGATATTGCGATCAAATGCAAATTTTTAGAACATGATTTACGAGTAATATCAAGCTTGCGATTGGTTGAAAATCTTTATGTTAATCCAGACAAAATTGGATTATTGTAATTCAGTTTGGATGAACGGTCGAACGACTATTAAAACGACTGCAAACACTACAGAACCGATGCCTAAGAAATGTGCTCGGTGTAAATAGCAGATTTCATACTGATGACTTGTATAAAACGCTTGAATTAGACACACTTCAGGATCATTGGTCTACACAGACAGTGGTAACCGTTTTTAATTTACTACACAATTCTGGTCCATCAAAATGATCTTCTCTTGTCAAATTCAATGTGCAATCAAAATATTTACTCCGCCCCTCAAACTCACAAATAGCCTTTCCAAAACCACGCACCAACTTTCTCCTGCTCATCCCATTATACCAAGCTTCGGAACTTTTAAATGCACTACCACTAAACTTGAGACTAATCAACACTATAAAGGTTTTTACCAGTGAAATAATAAAAATGCCAAGTATTGCCTTAGAACTGTCAAAAAACTTGAGACTAATCAACACTATAAAGATTTTTTACCAGTGAAATAATAAAAATGCCAAATATTGCCTTAGAACTGTCAAAAAACAGCATGAGGGCATACTGAAAATTTCTTTTATGATCACCTCATTCTTAATGTTTTTAAATTTTGATATTTTAACTCGCAATCTCCTTCGCCTTAAGTTTAATTTATTGTAAGTTAATTTCTTTTACTTCAATTTAATGTCTATCTTTTTCTGTCTGTATTTTTATGTGTGAATTTCTCGGGTTTTTTTTAGTTCTATTTTGCTTATGTTTATTTCTTTTCACTCTGTAATTGTTTTCTATCACGGCCTCGCTGAAAAAAAACAGCTTGTAGCTAATGCGGGCACAATTTTGTAATACCGTATTTTTTTTTACCGTGAATAAATAAAGTCAACAAACCAACCATGTTACGGACCCAACAGCTTTATTGACACATCAGCCACGAATTAAAAGCGATTTTAATCAAACATTGAAACAGAACGAAATGTGTTGTTTGTAACTTCGAATAGATATTGAACGAAGTTGAATTAAAGCTAATATCGAGTACTTGCAAAGAACTTCAATTTGGAAAAATGAATGTTTAAAATAATCTTATGTTACAAACAAAGCACAACGTGACTTGTGTAGACAAGGGAAAACTATTATGATAACCTCAAACCGGTTAAAAGCGAAATTATGTCATTCTCCACGTGCTCTGTCCACTGCAGCAAACACAGGAAGCAGCGCGTGGGACTGGTATAAAATCTGTCGGCCCGACATGGCCCAATTTTGACCCTTTATTTGCACATTTCTCTGCCATTATACATTTTCTTGCAAAACACTTTGGCACATATTATTTATTCATAGTTCTGAACATTCTTCTCGCATTTTGTGCGATTCTGTGAACATTTATTTTATTTTTTTAACAAATACCAGAATATATCTTTAAGCGCTGGTCATATTCCAACACCTTTCTGATATATATAGCACATAGCAATGAGCAACCATTTGATGTTAAATCAAATACCCGGGACCCGTAACTTACAAGAGATATAATCAATTTTGCGATCAATCGCAAAATTGTGTACATAGTTTCCCATAGACTTACGATTGATATCAATCGTACGATAGATTTGAAAGCTTTATGTTACGAGACTCTGATCTTTGCAGTGTACTGTGTAAGTTCGACCGATTACAAAGTAATCTAATTCGATTGTGTTGGAATTTTCAATTTATTAATTAGATTTAAAAAAATCTTTAGCCAAATTACGTTGATTGGAATTTTTTCATTGAGATTAGCTTTGAATCCAAGGTGTTGATCAGAAATAAAACTCAATTCTTATGTAGATTTAAAAGTTAATGTAAATGGGTGATAGAACATTAATAATCAATGATATCTGATGTAATCATAAAATGAAAATGTGTATTTTTTCCCCCAAATGTGTTGAAAGAGATTGCTTTGTAATCGTTTGAATTTAGTTAGTACTACTCGTAGAGACTCACCTGTAGTTGATGGGTGGAGATGAGGCTACAACTTGAGACCTTCAGCAAAGCTCAGAAAATTATATGAGTAGTCAAAAAAAGGTGTGGCATTTTATACTGACATCAGGGGGCGCATCTATTGTGCTTTACATTTGAATAAGAATCGGCAAAAGCGTATCAAATCAAGAACTAGTCAAAGGAGGTGAGACGTGTGAGGAAAGGAAATCTTTCTCGTCGATCTGTAGATAGCTCGACGCGCAAGAAGAAAAAGATCTGATATAAAGCAGGCATAGTTGGAACAATACAATGATAACCCTGGATTGTCGTAAACAGCTTTTGGATTTTAATGGTAAATTGTTTCCACTCCCAGGGGAGCCTGGGGGAGCTAGACGTAGGGTCCTTGGGAGGAGGGAGGGGGTTTAAGTGATGACTTGACAAGAAAAACAAATCATCTCTTCAAGACGGTTGGGGTAGGTAAAGGCTGCATATGAATGGCTTGACAAGGTTGAAGAAAAGGTTATCAACTGGGCTATTTTGGAGGATTGGAAAACGGGGAAAGGGAGGGGGTGGGGGCTTCAGGCCCCCTATAAGATCTCAGCCGTTATAGTCGCGCGATCGTCGCGACAATTTGCACGGTAGTAGAGTAAAATGTAAACGCGCAGATTGAATAGTTCGTTTTTTTTTTATTTCCTAAATTCATTAATTATGCTAATTTATTCGTAAATGCGTGACGATAATCCTATATTTTTTTTCTTTAAGTCCCACAATAATCATACTACAGTTATAATTTTTTTTTGCATGCATGATTCTCTTGTAAATGGAAATATTTTGGTGAAAAAAATTATGAAATTTTGTTATTTTTTAATGTATTTTATTGTCTTTTAACCTCTTATGCATTTCTTTGTTTTTCGTTTGTTTTTTTTTTCGCTGAAAATTATTGCAGGAAGTATTTAAAGCACATGCTATAAGATAAATAGATTCCTTCCCAGAAGAGTGAAAATATCGTTACTTCTATGATTTATAACAGATTGATAATTAACTATAAAAGAACTAACATTAGATGATGTATTCTTTTTTTTTTTATAAATTTATATGATCATTCAAATTATACACAAATTATACATATACATAGAACAAAGTATCATACATAATATGGAAAATGATTAATGGTGATAACAGTAATTACGAGGAAAAACATTATTTCAGAGTTTTCGATCTCCATCTCATTTCTCCCACAAAACTTTCGAAAATGTACCCAAAATTCATTTTTCTTTTTTCACGAAAAATAACAAAAGCGCCTAACGTTATCAAAAGATTATCTCCATAATCTGTACCAATAATTATGTCCTTATATTCTATTTTCCTGTCTGTCTTGATTAAATCGGTTTTGAAACAAAAATTACTAAATTTTCTCCAAAATATCATTGAATAAGGACATTCATAAAACAAATGATAATAGTTTTCTAAACACTGACATTTGTAGCATGAAGGAGAATCTATCAGATTCCAACGACACAAATATTCATTTGACATATGAAGTTTGTATAATAATTTGTAATTAAAATGTGCTAATTGAAATTCCTTGATCTTAGATACTTTCCTTTTCCAAATCACTACCCAATTTATGTCCATAGAAAAAAGTTTATTCCAGTATTCTTCTACATTTGGAGTAATAAAATTTTCCTCAACCAATGATCTATACAAAAACTTTGATAGTTTACATGTTGTATTTGTTTCCATTAAAGGTAGAGTAGGCAGGTTTGGTTGATCATTAAATTGACTTATACGCGGAATATAACCATAACGTTGAATAGGTCTTTCTTTCTGCAAAACGCTTTTCCATACATTAGGTATGCAACTCCAAATCAGTTTAGCTTCACATAGGTAGTTACCTTTTCTTTCCAATTTTCCCCTAATACAATTTACATCAAGTAAGCCTCCTTCACTTAAAATATCGCCTATTACAAGAATATTAGAAGAAACCCAGTGTTTCCAAAAGAAACATGTACCTTTATGTTGTATACTGTCATTGCCCCAAAGGAGCTGCTGTCGTATGTCTGATAGAGTTTGAACAGGTTGAACAGTTTTATTTGTAATCGATTTTTTACATTTTTTCCAAGACATTATACATTGACGATAAAAGACAGGTAAATTATAAAGAAATTTAAATTCACGTTCATTTCCAAACGACATCTTCAAAACAAGACCATTTGCCCCAAATGTATTCAAATAGTGCAAAGGAATTATTTTCCATCTTGCAATATATTCATTACTATCAACGTCTTCAAAGAGTCTTTGCAACCAGACAGCTTTAAGTGCATAACTTTGTAATACGAAGTCAGGCATATTTATACCTCCACGTTCAGCGTGTCCTATTATTGTTTTCCTTTTTATTCTATCTCGTCCATTCCATAAGAAATTAAATATTAAGTGATTTATTTTCTTGTTGATACATTCGATGGTTGGATATACAGACATAACATATGTAATATTTGATAAAATTAGTGACTTTAAAACTGTTACTTTTCCAAAATAGGTTAGATTTCTACATCTCCACTGTTTGAGCTGCTTTTCAATCGTTCCTACTTTATCATTCCATGTTTTATCATAAGCATCATTCATGTTTTTACTGAAATAGACACCTAATGTCTTTACAAACTCACAAGTCCAATCAATACTTTTAAACTGGCCAGACATGAAATTACCAAAAGCAAATCCTTTAGTCTTTGAAACGTTTAAGGATGGACCAGCTTCATCACTAAACAATTTTATCCTTGCCATTGCATTGCGTAAAGATGCTTCATTAGTTGTAAAAAGAGTTGTGTCGTCTGCGAATTGGCTTATTTTGAGCAGTAAATTTTCATTTACTCCTATGTCTATTCCTTTAATATCTTGACTTTGTTTTAGATCAATAGCAAGAATTTCTATAACGAGCAAGAATAAAAGCGCTGAAACTGGACATCCCTGTCAAAGCCCTCGGTTAAGAGGAAAATAAACAGATTGCCAATTGTTATTCATTATACAACTTTCTGCATCTTTGTAAATTGTCTTTTCTTTATAATTTATATAATATAAACTTAAAGCCAAAGTTGAATTTTTCTAAAACTAAATATAAGAAGTCTCGATTGACCTGCCGCCCGCATCATCTCCCTGCTGCCGCCCGCATCATCTCCCTATCTAGAAAACATTCTCACATCACCCCCACTTTGAAATCGCTTCACTGACTTCAAGTCACTGACCGCATCGTTTTTAAAATCTTGCTCCTTGTCTTCCACACAGTCAATGGTTCTGCCCCTCAATACAATATAGATTTGATACACGCATACACTCCTCCCAGGAGTCTGCGCTCATCCAACTCATGCAGGCTCCCTTGTAATTCCAAGATCATCAAAATCGCTCTTTCTCTCATGCTGGCCCAACCCTCTGGAACATGCTCCCACCAACCATCCGAAATTGCACTTCGGCCGATACATTCAAACAGTATCTTAAGACCTACCTTTTTAATGCCTCCTACTCATAACTCCAACTCAAGCAGCATTCCTTCTACCTTCCTACCCAACCTTCCCTTTTCCGACTTTCATCTACTATTCTCTACTGCGCCTTGAGCATCCAGCAGGATGGATTTGGCGCACTATAAATCACATCTATTATTATTATTATTATTATCTAAGGCTTTTTCTAGGTCTAAAAATAAGATAGCACCAGATTAATTAAAATTGTTCATGTGAGATATAACATCATCTATTAGTCGTATATTATTGCCGATATATCGGCCTTTGAGATAAGCATTTTGATCAGAAGAAATGCATGAATGTAAGACTGATTTCAGTCGATTTGCTAATACAGAGGCCAAAATCTTATAATCC
>BQKZ01000673.1:0-17880 GCA_036244855.1 Temnopleurus reevesii
GTTTTGTCGCTAGTGTTTTACTGCTTGTCGCAGCAGTAAAACGCTCTCCAGTGTGAACATCCTCATAGGAAACGCATTGGATCGATTTTTCAAAGTGTCGCTGCGATAACGCAGCGACAATGTCGCAGCGTTTTGTCGCTCCTGTGTGAATGGGCCTTAATGCTTGGTGGGTGTTCAGAAAAGAATTGTCCAGGCCGACACTTATCAATTCCTTTCATGAGTTTGTACACCTGGATCATATCACCTCGCTTACGTCTATATACAAGTGAGTGTAACTTCACTCGCGATCAGAATGATATTTTTTACTGCTTCTTCCATGCCATCAGAAATCAGGTGATTTTACAAATTTGGGGCACTGTGACCTTTGACTCCGTGAACCCAAAATCTTATCAGTTCTTCCTCACATGCTAATACATAATTGAGCTAATAAAAAGTTGAAAGAAATTGGTTCAATTTTTCTGCACAATAACTAGCTTATTTGGGTGATTTTTTTTACTAGTTCTTTGGTTTATATGTGACCTTTGACCATTGGCCCACTAAACCCAAAATCTAATCAGTTCATCCTCCTATGCTTATTATTGAGTTAGGTTTGGCAGAATTTGGTTCACTTATTCTGAAGTTATCGTCGTAACAAGCTATTTTGGGTGATTTTTTACAGGTTTTTTTTTGTCCTGTGACCTTTGACCTTTGATCCCCTGAACCTCAAATCTAATCTGTTCATCCTCCTGTGCTTATACATTATTGAGCTAAGTTTGGCAGACATTGGTTTATTTATTCTGAAGTTATCGCGGTAACAAGCTAGTTTGGGTGATTATTTACAATTTTTTTGTCATTTGACCTATGACCCCATGACCCCAAAATCTTATCATTTCATCCTCACATGCTTATACATACTTGAGCCAAATTTGGTCAAAATGGGCCCAGCAGTTCTGAAGTTATCGCGGTAACAAGCTTCGGATGGACATATGGACGGACACACGGACGGACACACGGACAGACTGACGGACGGACAGCCAACCCGAAAACATAATGCCTCCGGCACCACCTTACGTTGGCGGAGGGATAGAAAGTTATAGCTTTTCCTTACATGTACTGTAGCACTGTCATGTTTACGGTCATAAAGCATTGAATAAATTGAAAAGCTACAATATTTCTTTAAAAGAAGAGTCTACCCAAAAATAATATTTCTTCAACAGGAGAATGAAAAATAGATGAACAGAACAAAACAAGTTTGAGGAAAATCGGACAACTAATAAGAGAGTTATAAATGTTTGAACATTTAGACAAATTGGCAACTGATGACGTCACAGGTGCACAACCGACCATCTATTACATTCATATCAATGTTATAAAATGTTACTTTTTCCCAACAAATATGATTTCCTCAAAATTTTAACCATAGGACATCTTTATGATAGGTATGTAGATCCACTATTTGCACATTTACATTCATACAAACTTTTCAACTTTCTGTAAAAATAATGAATTTTGCACCATATTTATAATGAAAACTCTGGTAAGTAGTGCACCCATGATGTCATCAAATTGGCAAGATCTCTGGAGATTTCCACTGATTTGCCCATTTTTTCAAATCTTTAAAAATTCATAACTTTTTTATTACTTGTCCGATTTTCTTCAAACTTTTTTTGTCTTACTCAACAATTTTTTCTGCTTCTGTTCAAACATTATTATTTTGGGATAGACTCTTCTTTTAAGTAGAGCCGTTTTACGATATGCTAAGGGGTGTAAACTAATGTAGAGTACAAATTTTTAAATGTCGTTCCAGATGTGATCATCGTTTTTAAATGCAGTTTAGAGCTTATTGAGGCTTCGTTTCCTTCTACCTACACATTCCTTGAATTTTAGGTCCAGCTGTTTTACTATCTACTGTAGATTGAAGACCAATATAAGGTGTCATCTCACTTTTAAAAAAAATGGCAGGTAAAATATATTTACATTGTATTATTAAAGTTCAAATATATGTAGAAAATACTTGATATTGACTCAAGTAATTGTTAACCTCTACTATTTAAAACAAAATCATTTTAAGTCTTGTTTTGCTATCTACTGTAGATTGCAAACTCTCACAAATCAGAACAAAAAAAAATTATCTCTGAATGGTTAATTTTTCTCAAAATCTTGATAGGCAGTTTGTCCACCATTTTGGAAATATGCATGATGATACAAAGTGAAATGTGAATTACCAAACAGCTGAACCAAATATTTTCTCATAAGAAAAAACACGATAATGATATCCATATGATTCTCTCATGAGAAAACATGTGTCTCAGCTTTCAAATGATTCACAGGGTGCTTCAAGAATTTTTTTCACCAGTTGCCCATTGGGCAACCAAGTTTTTTAATCACTTGCCCGAACATAAGTTTGTCTTGCCCAGAATTGTTCTCCAATGCCAATTGCACACATAGAGGAAAACTAGCATAAAACTGTTACTTGCCCTTATGGGCAAATGACAATTTTATTTACTTGCCCGACAGCTTAATTTTATTCCCCCGGGCATGCGGGCAAGTGGGTTTGTAGCGCCCTGATTCACATTTAAATTTCTATAACTGCATTTTCTGGAATAGTTAGCATCTCTGGGTTCATATTTCTAAATCTATTATGATTATTTTGTTGGCAATTTGTTATTTTGTTATTAATGATTGGTGGGAAAAGAGTCAAAGTCTTTTTTATGACCAAGTAGTTGAGAGGATAAGCTACGTACTGCACTAAACTGAATTAAAATTGAATTTTGGAGTAAAATAATTCCATTAAAAATGTCCTGAGCCAATAACATTGATTCCAACTATGCACGTAATAATTAATGTAATCCAACATATTAGATCTTTTATCAACTAATAGAACATTCCAGATATTTGTTTCAGTTGAGCTGAAAACACTTGTAAAAGCTGATATTTTAATGTACATAAATTTTAGCGAATATATTGAAGTTCAAACATATGTACATATTAGCGGGTGGTCATTTTAACGCATTAAGAAAATCCTTGTACACAAGTTTGTGGGCATTATAGCGAGTGGAATTTTTTTTGTGAATTCATGGTAAAAAGTAAAACCCCAACGGAAATTTCAGCTCATACAGTAACATGTACGCAGGTAAGAAAAGCTAAAGCCCCAGTCACATAGGAGCCGGAAGCAACACAATTCAGACAAATAATCGTGTTCGATCATGTTGCTCCAGGGGTCCTATGTGAATGGGGCCTTAAGGAAGATTATAATCTGGCATTCTTGTGGGAGGATTTTCCACACATGTGATTTGCATTTTTTTCTCATTTTGCTTGTGAAGCAAACAGGAATGTAGGGAAATGTCAAGGACCATTCTATCATAATACTTTCTTCACGACACTTTCCAATCGTTGCTCTTTGTCTCTTGATTATGTTGAGATGTAAAAATAGAGAATATTTAACCTTGTTTACAAATACTTGGCATTGCAGCGAATATCAAAGCATTGACAAACAGAGAATATCATTAGCAATAAGTATGACTGGAGGCGCCGTGGTGTAGTGGTCGTGACTCTCGCCTTTCAACCAGAGGGTTGTAGGTTCGAATCCCACCCATGGCGTCAATTTCCTTCAGCAAGAAATTTATCCACATTGTTCTGCACTCTACCCAGGTGAAAAATGGGTACCTGGCAGGAATTTATTCCTTGGAATGCTTGAGTGCCTAACTGGCTTGCTCGGCAGATATAGCCAGGGTAATGATATGGTACCGAGTATCAAGCGCAGTAGAGTATATGCATATAGTGATTGCGCTATATAAATGGACCTATTATTATTATTATTATTATTATTTGTATTTTTGTGACATGTACTATGTGCCTCCATGTTTCTTGTAAAAATCCAACTTGACATCTTAATTCCATATCAGTCATTCAATGGTTCCAGGTGTGTGTCTTATCAGAGAAATTGGGTAAAGGACATATGTTAAGATATCTTTCAATTATATTTGTCTGACATGATGTGTTAAACATGAGGTGTGTAACGTTTTGAAAGGTAAGGGGTGTTTGTTGTGTATTACCATCTTTTACACCAATAGACTTGCTTGTACTAAAAAATAGGGGTTGCAGCTAGTCTGCTAGAACAGACCCTTGGGTTTCGTTGTGCGCATACACAGAGAGTGATACAGGGTATGCATTGTGTGTCTCATTGTGTGTCTGCATGCTCTAGACTGAGGATGGAGCAATGCTATATGTGTGTGATGTAGTCACACAATGCATACCCATCATGCTCTACGCAAGCACACACCGAAAGTCTAGGGTTTGTGCTTTCAAACTAGGTTGCAGCCATCATTTTAGCCAAAGGTTTAGATTTATGAATATAGCACTTGATAAATCAACAAATCTTATATTCGGTCTCTGCAATGCAAGTCTTTCCCTACATCAAAAGAATATATACAACTTGAAGGCAAAAAACGAGCATATAAATTTGGAATAAAAAAAATGATATGATTTTAGGATGGACTTGGTGCCTTCTTTCAATTAGGAGAGGATTCAATTTGTCTATAAGGTCTTAAAAACCATCCTCACGATGGCTTCAATTCAAATATTGAACATATTGACTGTTTGAAAAAAAGCACAACAAATCTTGAGATGATAGTATTATTACATACATCCTTTAGTTATGCATTCAATTTTTTGCTTACCTCATGAAAAATGTAACATCAGCATGCGTCTCCAATACGATGTGTACATTTGCACTGACTGTTTTAACAGGAAAACAAATTCTTTAGATGAAGTTAATATTAAGCTCTGATCACATAGGACCCTGGAAGCAACATGATTCACCCTGACTCTTTGTTAATTCACAGTTAACTGCCTCAGAACAACGAGTCGGGGTGAATCGTGTTGCTTCCGGGGTCCTATGTGACTGGGGCATTACAGATATCCTTGCTTTAGGACACTTGTTTCTGGATAGATTTCATGAAATATATCTGTGAGCTTGAGAGGGAGCTAAGCTAGATTTCAGAATGGTTTTGAGTTTCAGTGTTGGGTTTAGATTTAAGGACATTTCGGAAGTACAAATGTAGGACTTGCTTTGAAGGTGGAATTTAAGCATTGTTAAAGATATTCCCGCTTTATAGTCCGAGGAAAAAAATCACCTTAATATTTAATGCTTTGTTGCTCCTATGTTAGAAAAGTATTCTTTATTTGCGGTGAATTAGTAGAGATTCCAGCCATTCTGACTACTGTATAAGACAATATTTTGGCGTGCAGATATTTTCGCATTTTGGGACCTGTGTGGTGTTTTACCAAGATAAGAAAGACGTTAAGAACGATTTTACGCAAGACAGGTACCAGTTCTTCTGCTTTATGACAGAGAATATTGCGTGTATTACACTTGTTAACGTAGTCCAGTCTTTCCTAAAGTTGTGCGTAACTTAGAGAATGACTTGGTGCAACACTGCCTAGTTTAAAATTTCTCTATTTTTGCATTTTGAAGAGTGTTTGTATTTCCAGTCATATTGGGTGGAATTTGTTTAATTAGGGAGGAAGGCAAATTCTAAAAATGTTCAGGTTCTACAGTATGCATGACGGTTGAAATTAAAATGTGAGTCATCAAACAGTGGAACCAAATGTTTTCGCAGGTATGGTTAGTATTATTTTTTCCTCAAAAACAATCTGATTCAGCTGTTTAGTGATTCACATTTTCATTCCTATCCTCATGTATATTCCATGAGATTGGAATCTCTGTGTATGTATCTGCATTCTGCTCTAAAAGGGTTTCAGATACATGAGCAAGTATGTGAAATAGAATTATTGTCTAAAAAGCACTTTCTTACAGAAATATTGCAACGTTTAGAGGGCGTACTATATTAATAATCCTAAGATTTAATTCATTCACATTTCTATTGCATGAAAGAACCCATTGTCTACAAAGCTCTTAATACTACAATTGTACATTCCTTTCATAATTTTTTACGTACAGCCCTGTAATATACCATGAAATACTTTGTATAACATGCAATGTATGGAATGACATAGCCAGCTGTCTACAGTAGATGTGAAGTTATTTCTTTTCTAGACTTTCTATTTTCTCAACAATTTTTAGTAGATTGTTTAATTTGAGAGTTGATTCATGTCCTGTGATTTTCTTATTTGTAAGAAAAATGGTTAATGTTCAAATGATGCACATGTTTGATTTGATTCTTTCATCCAAGAGCATTATGAGAAATGGGATTTACTATGTTTTTGCACGGCTTAAATTAATCGAAGGCCATGGAGGCCATGGCCTTGGATGCCCTATACTCTGGCCTTGATGCCCTCCACAAAAAGGCTCATTTGCCTTGGAGATTTAGGTGCCCTTTTTTTCTTTTCCCCATTCAAGCTGTAGTATAAAAATGGCCCTAAATAAAAATGGCCTTGCCCTAAAATCAACGAAATTTAAGGCTTGTTTTTGTCTTTTATTAATATAATTAATTGATTTGATCATTATTTTTTGAGAACAATATCAAAAGTTTGAGTGATATCCAGTTTTGACTCTTCTGTCAGCCTGAGCTAAAATGGTTTACAATACTTCCAAATATTATGGTCACCGTTCAACTAATGAGCTTGGTCAAATATTCCTCAAGTTTGAAGCTTCGGCATTACTTGTGGCAGCCATCTGTTTGTATTAAGGATACTAGTGGGGTATATTTTCACAAGTGGAGCCTTAAAGACGACGCTGATGCCAGTATGGAACTATATTTAGCCGTGGTCGGAGCCCTCTAAGCCAGCAGTTAGGGTAATTGCTGCTCTTCTAAGGCGTCTGGCTTTCATGATAGTTCAAAAGTACACTTCAGAAAAGGGTTTAATACTTAGGCACATATTTCACAACTTTAAGAATTGTTGAATAGCTCAGAAACTTCTATATTATTTGAATATTTGTAATCAACTTTGTGTTTTTGTATATATAAGGCAATTTATTTTGCCTATACACCAACTGACTCTGTGGCCAGACTGGAATTCTTCCAATTCTTCCTTACATAATTAATTCTTCATTTCATAAATTAAAAAATCACCTTTAAACTAAAGAAAAGCATTTGATATACAACATAAAAAGCAGTTTTTGGATATGATTTGGATTCTCTCTCCCTCTTCTTTGTTTTTTTTATGCCTCCCTTCCACATGAAATATGTTACCAATATACAAAAATTAATTTAAAAACAAACCTTTTCGGACAATTTTTTTTGACCGACGCAAGGTTCTTTTTTTTCTTCTAAATTAGCATTCTAGGGACACCAAACAATTTTATGAAAGACGTACTCTCAATCAGATATATTTATATATGAACATTGTTCAGACAGGACATTAATAGTTTCTTCAAGTTTTTTTTATAAAAGAGTTTAAAGAAATGTTTAAAGTTGGATGAAATTAATAATACAATGAAGCCATACAGGTATATCAATTCATTATCAGGGACCATGAAGCTTTTTGGAAATTAGATTGGCTGGATACCACAATTTCTACATTTGACACACTGCCATATGTTTTCATGCATTAATTCGTTATAAATGTCTTTCATGTAAAAAGAGTTATTACGTTTAGTATTATTTATTGAAATTAGTCTGAAGTCGAACCCCCGGTGTATAGCCCGTCCCCTCCGCCCCATTTGTCCAGTTTTGCCCTTCCTGATCATAACTTGAGCAAACAAAACCACTTTCTGCAGAGAGTGAAAGAAAAAGTGAACAAACATCCCCAATTCATCAGAAAAAAATATTGACATATTGGAGTGAGAGCCCCTGTAGTTAATCCATCTATCTATGATCTCTGAGATTAGAAAGTAGAGGAAGTCTTTCTGTCTCGTCCAAAAACACAGGTTGAACAGAGGTGAAGGGGGGTCGAGGGAATTGAGAGGGCCATGGTCACCCCTTCATTTTTGTTTTCCTGCCCTCATCCCTAATATTATCGTGGTCTTCATTTTCTCCCCTAATTTTTTGTTTTTGCTTTTCAAGCAATTAGCAAATATGCTAACTATCCATGATATGAATAATGATTGAAATTGAAGATGTGAATCACCAAATAGCTGAACCAAATACCTTCTCAGGAGAGAAAAGATTACCACTCTAACCATCCAATTTTTCTCATAAAATCTTTGTTTCAGTGGTTCACATTTTACTTTCGATACTCTTGCCTATTGCTGAGTGCTGGTATCACTGAGCAGGTAGTCATCCCCTTTTTGCCCCCCCCCCCCCCCGACAAATCCTGGACCCGCCCATGAATAACATGACATTTGATCGCCACCCCTCTGAGGAGTCGAAACGGTTCATTAATCCCGGCAAGTCTCATCGTCATTACTCAGTCCCACGGATTAATGTTTGTGTGAGTGCTTAGTGTACCCCAAGCCATCAGTGTAATTCCAAAAGGCGTGTTTCATACGCATACCGTCTACCAGTAATCTTGTTTTGAGAAGGTAAGAGACCCCCTGCAGGTGACATCTTTAGGGTAGTGCTCCGAGAAGAATAAAAAATTCATATGTTTTGATGCCCCACTTTGTCTGTCCTGACAGTTTGTCAATTTTGATGATTCGCGTTTTGAGGGGGAATGTTTTTCCTCGATTGATCCATCATCAAATGGATGTCGCTAAAAGGCTGAGAGAAAAGGAAGAGATGGGGTGGAGCAAATATTCTGTGGCAATGTGGTCTATACTCATTATAGTCTGATGAAAGCTAGCAATGTACAGCAACCAAAATGTCATTCTACTTAAACGTTCTACGTATTCGCATCATGAGACAACTGATCAACTGTCTTCAAATATTCCCATCTTTGTTGTTGAGGTTGGTACTGTGCTTGGGAGATGAGCTAGTCTGCCGGTTCAGACTCTTGGCTTTAGATTTCCTCAATGTGCATAGTACATAATCAAGAGTCTGCATTTTTTAGATTACTTCACAATATAATGAAGCCTTTGCTAGAACCATTGGATAGAGGCGGAGGCAATGCGGTCTGCAATTTCAGACTCTGTATCATGCACTCCATATGCACTGTACAAAATGCAACCCCGAAAGCCAATGGTCTGTACCTACAGACTAGAGATGAGGTATCACTGTGAGCAGAACAGACTAAGGCCTTGGACAAAGTAAATAACTTATACATGTACATTAACAAAAGCTTGATGCATTCAAAATAAATTTCCTCTTATTCTACAGAGAAATGATGAGTTTGGTGTCACACCTGTATGGTAAATGGACAGGGAAGCGACTTTTTTTTGTATTTATGAATCCATTATGAAGGCTTGAACAAAGTTGTTTACTTTATAGTTCCAGTCCTTTGTCCCTTCTTTTCACAGTGTATAATACCTATGATAGCTCCATAGCAACTATTGAAATTAACCCCAACAGTGCACAATGCAATATTACTCAGATTAATCAAATTTTGAAGATGACATGTCTTGTTTCTGCTTCAGTTATGATTTTGATGACATGACCTTTCAATAATGCAACCTTTAATCACTTTAATGTAATCATCTGATGAAGGTGTTAATTAGTTTATCCATTGGCCAGGTAAGCATGGAATTGCTTTTGTTGAGTCATAATTACATTAAAAAAATTGAAAAATTTCAGGTAGTTTCTTTGAAAAGGTGTTGTGCAACACAATAGTAGTGTAAATTATGGCACATGTGTTTATATTGTTTGCACATGCAGGTCTGTTGATTTTTAGTTCCATATTCTTCCGTTCCCCTTTTCTCTCTTTTTTAGTTTGTCTTCTTATATTCCTTGTCCTTCTCCTCTTTCTTCCTCTTCACCTTATTTTCCTTTTCTCCTTCTCCTCCTTCCTATCTTCCTCCTTTTTCTTCTTCTTCTTCTTCCTCTTTTTATTTTTCTTCTTCTTCTTCTTCTTCTCCTTCTTCTTCTCCTTCCCCATGTTGTTGCTTTTTCTTTCTCCTTCTCCTCCTCCTATTTCTTCTTTTTCTTTTCCTTCTCATCATTTATTCTTCCAAAATGGAAGAAGAAAGAAACTTCTCCCCACTTTTCCCCTGCTTTTTCCTTTGACACACTCCTAATTATCTAATATTTTGATAACAATTCCATTAATGAACCGCAAGCCCAAATTTACAAACTGATTTATACAGATAAATATATACATGTACTTAAAATAGTCTTTTATGACCAAAGTCAAATGTCAGAATGAACTGTCATGACAAATTGAAGACTAGGAAATCAGCTGGACATACAGTGACGGCTTTTTTATGCCAAAATCTTGCAAGAAATTTATGTTCATAGATATATTTCAAAATGTTTTTTTATGACAAAAGTCAAATGTAAGAAAGAACTTCAATGATAGACTGGGAAATTGTTGGACATGCAATGTCTGCTTTTTTATGTATGAAGCATTTAAAAGCTTATGAATGCAGCAGATCATCTGCCTTAATATCTCTTCCATATATATCTTGGATCCGTGACAGTTTCCAGATCATTACCTCCAGTAGATTTAAAATCCAACAAGGCGAACAATATCACGCCCAGTAAATTGGGAGGTTAATAGGCAATTTGACCATTTTATCATTGGAAGGATTTGACTTGTTTTCTACAAACCCTTTTCACTGTTGCAAGAGCAGGACAAAACCAGGTGCTATGATATTTACATTTCATTGTTTCCAAAATTGTTCGAAAGCATAGATATGTTTATTTTTGGTCCCGATATAAATTTGGTAAAGAGACCCGCTGAAATTGCTCATCAGATGATGGAGAGTTGTGGAGTATAATGAAGTGAAAAAGAACTTGAGCTTTCAATCGTAGCAGAGTCTTAACCCCTAAACTGCTAACATTTTTCACAATGCAGTAAACTTCTGAAAAACATCGATCACTTTGATCTTTATTTTCATCATAATTTCTGGTGGTATAATGCTGGAATTTCAACAACTTAAATTTAAGAAGTTTACAATATTCAGGTAATAGCTATTGCAATTTTTAGTGTATAACCTGTCTTATAAACAATGCTTTGAATATGTAATTAGGGTCCAAATCAAAGTAAAAATAAAACCCCTGTATTTAAGCCCTGTGTGTATCAATAATGAGTAAAGGAAGAATTTGACCCATGCCTGAATATATCTTTCCATTGTGCAATGCTACTGAAGTTTATAAGAATTCTTTTCAGCCCAGAATGATGAATGATTGTTGACAACTGTTATCAATGGACATTTCAGAACATTGTCCATGCACAATAGATCTGCAGCCTTTTGTTATGCACACAAAATTGTGGTATAGCAGTTTCAAGTTCTGGGCCACTTTTCTGGCCCTTTGCAGTTTATGGGTTGAATGACAAAGAAAAGTTTATAGAAAAGGCAAAATGAGTAGGTGGAGAGGAAGCTGGAACAGGATGTGAGGGGCAGCCACTTATAGAGCGAGTCTCGAAGAATAAAGCAACTCCAATACTAGAACAAAAGATGATTAGCAGGAGGAGTGGGTGGGACAAAACAAAGAAGGGATTAGAAAAGTGCAAAAATTGAAAAGGATGAAGGGAAGGCAAGAAAGCCAAAGAATATACACCTGTCTATGCATTTGTAAGTAGAACAAAAGAAGTAATGAAAATGGGTGTGTAACTACGTACATAGACTGGCCATTTTTGCCTGCACTCTTTATTTTCCAATGTTCAATGGGAAAGTTTATCTGATGTCTTGAAGGTTCAATATGCTGTGGACATGTCCTACAAGTAATGATGTTAAAGGTCAGTCCCAGATGTCCATGTTCATGTAAATAGTTATCTCTGATTTATACATGTCTATAAAAGTTCAAATTCCCTTCCTTTGCTCTCTCTGTCTCTGGTACATTTTTGGCCCCAATTTACGCTGGGCGAAGTAGGAAGGAGCGTTCATTTTGCTCTGGGGTTGTAAGACGTCATTACGAAGCAATTGCTTGATATTGCCAACATTTCCTCCCTACTGATTGGAAATAAATTTGATTAGGTCTTAATAGCTTTGAGGGTGCCTAGACGGAGTATATAATGGCTAGGGCCTCTAGTGTTTATCTCCAGAGGTCTCGTTTGCACTATCTTGAGTTTTTGGAATTATTGTGAAAGTTAGAAAAGAAAAGATGGGGTTAATTCAATTGTTCAACAGCGAAAAAAGTGCAAGAAGAATGCTAATGCCTAATTGAAATGATTCCAATGGTGTATTTGTTTGCACTCTGCTGAGTCTTGAAATTATTAAGAAAGTATATATTAAAAAAGATGGTGTTAATAACACCAGAAGAAAAACTGTTCACTGTGTACATGACCAATTATTCCAGTGGTTCCCTGTGTATACACTTTGGTTTCAGAAATATGTTTTTGATAATGTTTAAATGTTATATTGGCATCAAATTATACTAATGAATGGCTTTTATATAGCGCTTATCTACTTTTCATGAGAATTCCCAAAGCACTCTACAATTGAAGCATTATTACCCTTGATTTAGCAATGCAGCTATTAGGCGCACAAAGCTTTTTCAAAAAATGAATTCTTACCAGGTACCCATTCATCTCACCTGGGTTGAGTGCAGCACAATGTGGATGAACTTCTTGCTGGAGGAAATTAACGCCATGGGTGGGATTCGAACCTACAGCTCTCTAGTTGAAAGGCGACAGTCGAAACCACTACACCATGGTGCCTCCCTGACCGATAATTCACGACTGATTCACAAACTCCGTTCACATGTCTTGATAGAGCACAGGCTTGTTTTTTTTGTGGCATTGGGGGTTGTGAAGCACAAGATTATTTGTAAAACAGGCTGATGAGGCTAGCCTAGAATCTAAAAAATTGTGCAATCACTTGCTCATGCAGGCGCGCCCTATTTGGTAGGACCGCTGTGGTACATGTACATTTCAAGAAGGGATGGTGTATTTGCTTTAAGCCCGGTCACATAACGCCCCGGAAGCAACACGATTCAACACGACTCTTTGTTCGGAGGCAGTTAATTGTGAATAAACAAAGAGTCGTGTTGAATCGTGTTGGTTCCGGGGTCCGATGTGACCAGGGCCTTAGATTCAATATTGAATGGTTTATCGTCTTCCAGAATATTAACATTCATGAATTTGTTTTCTGCTGGACATGGATTCTATGGCATGAATCTCATGATTTGTTTTCTGCGAACACTCATATTCACGTATCTAAAAATGTGCAAGTATATCTGCTGATCTCACACCTTCTTTGCCCTAGCTATATCATTGGCTCATGGGAATCAATTGTACTCTCATGCATTCATGATTTTGGCTCTTAAAGCTTGTCATTTATGCTATTTTTTGTGTCTGTTATGTTTTAATTGGTGCAGGTACCTAGAAGATGAAAGATAATTTTTTTTTTCCATTTGATATGAAAATCTACGAAACAAATTTTTGTAAAAATTGCATCTGTAAAGGACTATATGTACATGCCTGAAATGTATTTTGAAAAAAAAAGCTGTGTTGCAAAGCTCGTTTCTACCCATTTCAGTGATAGTCTTGGATTATTCCAAGTACTTCTGCATAGTCCCAGGTGGATATATTGGAGTAGGGTTTTGGAGAGGTGCTCATCTGATATAAAGATTGTTCCTCTCCTTTCTGTACTGCGGCACACTTGCTCAATCATAGCATTGCATTGCATCGATTGCCTGTCTACTTGTAGAGGGGAAACAGTACCTTGCTTTAAAGGTAGGGAATACCTTTTGCATACATTTTCAATATGTTTGCCAAGTATGCTGTGCTTCTTAGTATGTAAGACACCTTTCTTATGATACATATTGCAATTGTGACTAAGAAATGGTTCTAGATCAAAATTCTCCTGATTTGCATGCATCAATTATTATTGTTTCTTGTCGGACATGCACAAACGGCATTAAATTGGCAATACTACAACTTTTTATATGAGCAAATTTGGATTGACCGGATGACTAATTTCAGCAAATGTTTGTGTCCTAAAATAAGATGTCTTTAAAGAATTGCCATGCTCAAAGTATTTTGTTACGGGTTTGTTACAGGTCTAACAAGTTAACATCTACTGTAGATTGTGTATTAAGGAAACTTCAGAATTCCAAAATATATTAAAGCGGATTTATTTTATTCATATTAATATCTATATATTTGATCCAGAAAGCAAGAAACACACATGAATAGAAACACACAATTACTCAGAGAAATTTGGATCCTTTTTACAGCTGAATTGTTACAAAAAGCGACTATAAAGAATGTGACTAAAAAGACAGAGAAAAATATAAACTACCATTATCCATTTTAAGTAATTGATCAAGAGATGTTGTCAATTTGAATATCTATTCATAATTGATTTTGAAGTCTCAGCATTCATTGTCTCGCAATAAATTTAAAAATAGAAACGATTGTACAATGTGTTTTTGCAGCTGTAAGGCCATGTTTTTTTTTACTCCCTAAATGAAAGCGTTGCTATTCGTTTAGCCAGACTTCAGCGTTATTTTTGAGCTGCCAATTTGTGAGAAGAGCTTTTGGGCCCCAACAAAAGATAAACATGTCCCCATCAATAGTACACATGTTCAAGCAAGAAATGTCATTATTTTCTGAAAGGAACATTGGAACGTTTTTTCATCCACATCAACCATTTTCATTTGATTATCTTTTCTTTTAAAAATAAATTTATTTTTTTCATTCTACATTTCCAGTGCATGGCATTGACAGAATGTGTTTTTTCCATTTTCCCCTTTCACGATAAACTACAAAAAAAATATTTTTCTTTGAGAAATGAATAGTTTTTTTTAAATATTTTATTTATTGGGCACATCACTGTAATATATATAATGTATTCTGTAATCATTTCATCATGAAGTATTTTATTCATGTATTGAATTATCTTATTTGGTACATGACTGTTTATTTATCCTTTATTGGCAGTGTATATGACGTTGCTGTAGTACAGGATGGAGTTTTCTGCATTTTTTTCTTTTTCCTTTAAATCCATTTTTGTTGTTGAATTATTGTTCAATTCTTTTAAATTAATGTTTATCTATCCTTCATTGACAATGCATGGCAATTTATATTGTGGATAATTTCTCTGCAATACACACTGTCACCATGAGTCATTTCTTAGCCAATTGCATTATCATTTACTTGATAAATGACTGTTTATTCAGCCTTCATTAGCTTTACATGGTATTGATATTATAAATATGAAAAAAAAATTTATACGCTACTTAGAAAAATGTTGTGGACTACTTTTTATCGTTGTTTCACTGCAATATTGGCTCATTTTTAAAGACGTGTAGCAGAGCAAAAGACATCATTAATCGTGCGAAAATGATAACATGCTTGACAGTTGCAATTGGGATATTTTGATAAATATATAAATTTAGACACATTTTCAATGTTCAACCTTTCTGTAGTTGTGTGTAGTAGCATAATTATGAAATATTCCAGCTGGTGTATTACATTATTAAATGAATACACTGCTTATTGTCTCGTATAGGTCTGTAAATCATTTTCTGGATTAACTTCTCCTTTTCGTGCAATTTTATATCACCTGAATTATCCGACCAGCTGTCGCTTTGCTCAATGGGGAAGTTACATGTACTCCTACAAGTTACTGGTACTGGTACAAACTGCTTTGTATCATAATGCTGCCTGCTTTTACTAATTTTGTGTTCAGACACTGTTAGGAAAACTCCATAAAACAATGTCTTATAAAATCAGGGCCCAGACCACTATGAGATCACATGACTATTGAAAATGCATTTTATTATTAAAAAATAATAAAATATATAAAAAATTGTATATTGTATGAGCTGAAATTTTCAAAGGGTTTGTCTTTTTGCAAATTTTGTGACCATGAATTCACTAAATTTTTCATGTATTAGAATTCTTTGATGCTAGTGTATAATGATTTTTCAAAACGTGAAAACAACTAGTTGCTAATTTTAGGAAAAGGTGTAAAATTCAGTTAATTCACTAAAATATATCAACACTAAAACTTTGTCTCTTACAGTATCTGACTGTATGTCTTTTACAGTATCTGACTTTATCAGGGATTTTTTAACAGGTTGTGCAAAATTTTTATGGCAATTAAATGCTTGTCAGTTAATATTCACGTGCATTTTCTCATGATACTGGTCTTGGATAATTCTGGTGTAAAGTTTTAGCGTCTGAACACGTTGCATGATGTGTTCATGCAGTGTCCATAAATCACTTTGATTTATTCAATATGGACACGATAATTATAAAGCTGTTTGTTTTATGTAAATCTGATAGGTCAGTTGGGATTTCAATTGTGATTTTATGCTGCATAGATTTTTATCCATAGGAGTGCTATGCATTTTAGATGGCAGTAAGGTGCTACATACAATAGGTGGGCTACGTACACTGTCTAAAAATATTTAGTCGCTTGTAACACTTGTAAACCTCGATCAGCAGCTAAATCTTTTTATATATATGATGTATTTTATCAGAAGTCGCCAAGCGCCTTGCAATGTAGCATAATTAACCTGGCTTTAGTGGTGTAGTTGTATGCAAGCTGCGTTTAATAAATGAATTCCTGTGAGGTACCAATTCACTTCACCTGGATTGAGTGAATCATAATGTCGATAAATTTCTTGCTGAAGGAATTAAATGCTATGGTGGGATTCTAATGGCAAGATTCTTGTTGAAAGGCAAGAGTCAGTACATCACAATACTTTCACATTGTCCACACACACAGCTCTTTTATTCCTTGTCACTTTTTAGTGTCTGTTTTACTTGGTATACTTCCGCAATACATACTTACGTTAAAATCATTATAAATCATATATTCATTTATCATCAATAATAATAATAATAATAATAATACACGGCTTTTATATAGCGCTTATCAACTCTTCAGTAGAATTCTCTAAGCGCTCTACAATTGCAGCATTATTACCCTGGCTTTAGCCCGGCAGCCACTTCATTAGTGTACTTGGCATTTCAAGGAAAAAATCCCTACCAGGTACCCATTCACCTCACCTGGGTTGAGTGCAGCACAATGTGGATGAATTTCTTGCTGAAGGAAATTGACGCCATCATTACACGCTTGTATCTATGTGAGTTAGGAAAAAAATGTGCTACCCGTGGATGGTCATTTGTAATTTATCAGCATTATGAAATAAAAGTCATGTGACTGCTTTTTATCCTCTAAATCACAAAATTATAATAAAGTTTTTGTGTCAGGGGAGTTTTATCATAAGGTAATTTTCTTAATTCAAACATTCCATCTATAAATACAATTGAGATTTAAAGATAAATCTATGATCCAATTGGTTTTGTGTTGTGTGTTTTTATGCAGTTACTAGCAATTGCATTGTGGCACCGCAGTAAGTTTTTATTCCCTCTTTTTAAATTTGAAAAACAAAGCTTACATTGTCAATGATTCCAATTAGTTTTCTCATGAGTTTTCATTGTCTGAAAGCTATAACTCATAATGCACAGGTCATACTACAGTTTTTCAGAATTACATTTCAACGAAATGATACCTGTATGTCTCCCTTTAATATCGTTGTTTGGTGAAAACACTAGAGCCAGCTTGCTTCTACTCAATTAGAAATTCCCTAGGGCCCTTCTGGTCTAGCGGTTGTATTCATTAGGAGTGGTTAAATTGACTTCGCAAATTCCACATATTCATATAATTTGATCATAAGCCGGCGCTGCACTAGCCCGAGTTTCCTTGATCTCGAGCTTTTAGTCCGATCAACCATCTTTGCAATTAATCTCGAGATTGGCAATCTTGGTCTGCATTATAGCGAGTTTGGAATCTCGAGCTTGACGGACTTAGCTCTCTTTCCTCAGCGCGAGCTGCATAAGCCCGCTCTCCGAGCTTGGTCTAGTTCTGGAGCATGCGCAGTCTAGGAAAATAAGCATGTGGTTGTTGTGCGGAGAAACTCGCACGAAGTGCTCGTCAATGGGCCTGCCATGCTCCGCTGCTCCCACACAACGAATGAATAAATTAGCCCGAGTCGCCGAATTAGC